>CABHPH010102005.1:0-17506 GCA_902168325.1 Peromyscus nudipes
AGGGAACAGGCTTATATGATAAGCAGTGCCAGGAGGAAGCCAGGGATATGACCAAAAGAAAGAGCCAGGACAAGAAATCAGGCCAAAGACAGGACAGAGTCTAGCCAGATCCAGACACAGCAGCATCTGCTTCCTTACAATGAATTGTTTCAATTAAATTTTTTGAAGAATCAAAAGACACAGGAGGCCAGATGCCATAATTTAAGACAAAGTGGTAGCTAGAAAGGCCGGTTCCTTACTGAGAAAGACTGTATATTGTTTTCATTATCTGTTCATATGTGCTCTGTTTTCCCATAAAACCCAGAGCCCATTTCAAAGGGTGAAGTTTGTATGTCTGCAGACCATTGATATGGAAGCTATTTGTGCCAGTTAGAAATGCAGTCAGCTGCACATAAGAGAAAAGCCTGACAGGCAAGGGCTTCAAGGATAATGATTTATTGGTCTTATGCAGAAGCAGTCTGGGTCAGCAATCTGGGAACAGCTCAGGAGTCCAGCTTTTCTTTTGGAGTCACAAGCCTTGCATTTCAGACCTCCATCTTCATGCTTCAAGGTTCCAAGGCAGCTGCGGCTCTTTCAGTCATCACCTTGACATTCCAGGCAGAAAGAAGAGAAAGTGGATAATGTTTGTCTCCAGAAAGCAAAAACTTTTCCCCAAGTCCTTTAGAAACAGATTTACAAATCAGGGGCCATGGGAAGAGCCCAGCAGCATATGCCAGTACCCCAAAGTCCAACACTAATAACTTTGCACATGAATTAGTCTCGTCCACACCTCAGATTTCCTTGCCTGAGGTGGGGCTGTCTGGTGGGGTGAGGAGGCTTATGGCAACAGGTGCAGTGTGTGTGTCGTTTTCTTCCTCCTCTGCACAGGACTGGCCACTGGCAAGTATTGTCTCATACTTATCTAACTTCCAGTCTCACTAAAAGCAACAGCCGAGCAATTTTCAACAGTGGCTGGGGTAGCGCCATTCCTGTTTATTGAGTGCCTCCTTCGTGCCTGTATGTGCTGGATGTGCTTTACTCTTTAGAATCATCACATTGTGATGTTACGAATGAGTAGTTGGCATTCTCCTCCACCAGGGTGTACCATATGGTGAAAAAAGAAAAATAATAATAATTAGCTGTTTGTGCCTAAGGTTCTCATTTTTAAAAAAAACCTAGAAAAGCAAGAAATATCATTCAGCCATGGTCAAAAGGGGAACTAAAACTATAGTGTATGACCCATCACAGGACAACAGAACCATGACTATTAAAGTTAAAATTTTTCCTTTTTATTTAAACAAAAAGGGGGAAATGTTATGGAATAGAATATTTGTTTAACTATGTAAAGATGTGTTACTTTTGTTTATGCTGCATTTGTTTAACTATGGAAAGATGTGCTGCTGTTTTACCTTGCCTGCCTAAGGCACCTGATTGGTCTAATGAAAAGCTGAGCAGCCAATAGCTAGGCAGAGGAGGTATAGGCAAGGCTGGCAGGCAGAGAGAAAAGGGGAAGCAGCCAGCCAGGGGCCAGCCAATTAGGGACCAGCTAGCCAGGGGCCAGACAGACAGACATGGAGGAAGCAGGAAAGCAGGATGAGCAATATATAGATGAGGTAAACAAGTCTTGAAGCAGCACATAGATTAATAGAAACAGGTTATTAAGTTGAAAAAAAAGCTAGCTAGAAACAAGCCTAAGCTAAGGCCGAGCATTCATAATTAATAATAAGTCTCTGCATCATGATTTGGGGGCTGGTGGTCCAAGAAAGCCTGATACACATCACAGAGCAACAGAACTATCACAGAGCAACAGAACCATCACAGAGTAACCACCAGAACTTTCCCACCCTGGTAAGAGAAGCAGTTACACTCCTCCAACAGCTATGCAATTGCCACCAATTCAGTTCACAGATCACTCAAAGAAAGAAGTGTGCTCAGTGGTCCTATCCTGCCTACCCAGTCCCCTGCAGACAGACTCTACCTAACTTTCAACTCCTTTCTGTAAAGGGCTGCTGCAGGAACTGGATCATCCCCTGGAGGGATAAGCCGAAGGTTATAATTCTTAGGTAAGTTGCTTGGAGTCACCTTTTATGGTCAGTAGAGCCCAGGTATGAAGCCTTGGACACCATATCTGTGTCCTTTGCCCTATCTCTAAGAGAAGCTTGTGGCCCGGCACGATGTGCAGAGGAGACAGCAGGAGAGCATTGTGATGGCATTGGAGCACCAGAGGAGCAAGGTGTCCTGGCTCAGCGTTGACTTTGGAGATAGCAGTAGCTGATTTATTTTGTGCTCCCAAGTCACAAGGTTTCACTGTGGCATGCCATGGTGGTTCATATCCCACGAGAGAGAATATCATTGTTCTCTGTATAGAACATATTCCTTTGGGCAGTCAAGTAAATAGCTGGACTAGAAATCCTCCCGAGTCCCTTACATGACAGCTCAGGACAGCCTGCCCTGAGCAGATGCCAGACCCTGGAATAGGCTTAGGAACCCAGTAGATGGGGTGAAAAACCTGTTTCTCCACTAGTATATAGGGGCAACTGCACAGTCCTCAGGGGTGACAGTGAGGCCTGGAAAAGCAGGTGGTATCTGGAACACAAAGCGGTACTGAGCAAGCTTGGTGAGCACTCCTGATCTTCCAGCAGGAATAGGAGGACCCCAGAGGAGACCCCTGCCCCCAACTGTGGGGAGTTAGCAAGGCAAAGTGGGCAAAAGTTGTTCTTTCTTCAGAAGCCAGCAAGATATGGCCTGGAGGGATGCTGGTTTCTGCAGGAAGCCCCTACTCTCTCAATGAGTCACTGGAGAGTCAGACCTTGTATCCTTCCTCAGCCCTGCTGCAGCAGCTCAGAACAGAATTTTCAGAAAACCATTTACCCAGCTGGAGACAGGACATCAAGATAAGAAAAAGACCCAGAAACAGCTCCTTGCAAAGCAGCCATCATCCAGAGGCTAAACATACTTTCCAATAAAAATGCACAAAAATACTGTTTTTCTTTGTTTATACCATCTAGCGTGGACCGTCGTCATGTGAGAGACACATTACCATAGCTGTGACTACCCTCTGAGCATAGAACTCTCTTCTTTCACAAAATGTAATTACCCCACTCTCCATGCTTTTAGCCAAAGATAAAGTTATAACAATTTAAAAGGTCAAAGCCGAGATCAAACTGTGTGTGTTTTAATCTCAAAATTTAAAAAAAAATGTAAATTGGGCCCAAACTTCAAAAATAACAAGCCTCGTGGGTAGACTCTATATTCATGGAAAGTTTCCTGTGACATGCCAACTACCTCTCGGACAACATGCCTTGTATCTGAGCAGCAGATGTCACCTCAGATGAGGTGTCTGCTGTGGAAGTGAATGCTGACACGTCACTGCAAAGGAGCAAGCAAATGGAATAGAAATATCACCAGTTCCCCAGCCCTCCATAGCTGAAATCAACACTGTCCCCAGCATGATGACCATGACAATTTATCTGGACAATATTTGAAATAAATGCCTTGGTATGTTCATATCGATCGCACTTATTTTTTTGCTGACAGAAATCGCATCTGCTAACTCCATCCCTGGGTGGGGGGCTGGCTTCGGGGATGATAAATTCCACCAAAGGGCATCATAAACTGTCCTGAAAAACGAGCCCCACTTGCATGGAAACAAAATGCCTTCCCTTCCACATGGCTGTTCTTCAACAAGAAATAATGAAGGAAAACAGGGCTGAAGTGTGCACCGCAATTCTTAATGGCATTTTAATAGTTTAAATTAGGAGCAAAAGGCCTCTCGGCATGTGGCTTTGCATAAACATTGCCCTTTCGTGATATTAATTGGGGTAGGGAGAGATGTCAGATGGCAGGCTTCCTCTCAGTTCCCATGGTGCAGCAGCTGAGTTGTGCAGAGTCCCCTCAGAAGTAACAGCCAGCCCCCAAATTTCAGAGGAAAGCAAACCCTATGAGCACCCCCACACAAGGTGGAGTTACTTGAGTGTGACGTGTATACATTGCTGAGCGTTTGCCCGCGCGTGCGCACGTGTGTGTGTGTGTGTGTGTGTGTGTGTGTGTGTGTGTGTGTGTGCGCGTATCTTAGCAGACATGATCTGACATGAGTCCCGTGACTCTTGTCAGCCACTACAAAGATAGTCAGCAGAATAATAAGATTCCATAAGAGATAGCCACCAAGGCCTGAGAGTTGTCAATTAGGAGATGTTCCCGAGACTCCACCATGCCAGCAGAGAAAGCAAGACCAGTTCTGCTTTGGAGAGTGGAAGGTTCTATGTTCAGATCCACATGCATGAGTGTTGTAGACTTGTTCTAAGGCAAACTCTCCATACTGTTCCAAAGCCTGAGGACGTGCTTGTAACCTTTGTGAGTCCTCATACTAGTTCCTAGAGTCTGGAAAACAAGTCAGCACTGTAATCCCAGCACTTGGAAGACCAAGACAAGAAGAGTCCAAGTTTGAAGCCAATATAAACTACACAGTGAATTTCAGAGCAGCCTGAACCACATCATGAAACTCTCTCCAAAAAAAAAAGAAAAGAAAAGAAGAAAAGAAAGAAAAAATTAAGGCCTTAGAGAGATGGCTCAGTGGGTAAAAGTGATAATCGTGTGATTGTGAAGACCTGAGTTCGGATTCACAGAACTGGAGTAGAAGCTAGACATCTACTCAAGTGTCTGTGACCCCAGGATGCCTATGTGGAGATGGGAAGTAGAGACAGAATCCCCAGCGCTCGTGGGCAAGTTAGCATGGTAAGTGAAGTGGAAAAGCATCAGAGAGACCCTGTGTCAGAGGTAGAGAGGGAGGGCTGACATTTGACTTCTACACATATGCCATGGCATATATATGTACACACACACACACACACACACATACACAAATGCTTACAGACACACACAATAGTGAAAAAGAAAGGAAGGAAAGCAGTGAGAGAGAGGGAAGGAGGGAGAGAGAATACAAAGTATCAGGTAAAGTGTGAATCATAAGGAAAACAAAATTACAAGATGGATGTGATGGTGTACATTTATAATCTCAGCACTCAGGAGGCTAAAGGTGGAGGCATGGCACAAATTCTCAAGGCAAGCCTGAGCTACATAACAAGACTCTTTCTCAAAAATGGGAGGTATGGGAAGGGAAAGGAAGGGGAAGGGAGAGGGGAGGGGCTCATGATGGCCACAGGAGCTCCCTCCCTTTATAGGTCATGTAGGACATGTAACTTGAGCTGAGGAGCGCTCAACCGTAAGAGCACACAGTGTCCTTGAGCCAGAGGAGAGCAGTTGACTTCCTCCACACCAGGTGCTCTCACTGAGGGGAGGGGAGAGTAGGGGAGGGAAGGGGAAAGGAAATTGGAATTGAGAGAATTAGGGAGGATGCCTGTGGGATCAAAGGAAACGCTCAGAGAAGGGATGGCCATCTGATCCCTTAATGGCCAGAGGGAACACCCTGAGATTGCAGGAAAGGCATCCCAGGCAGAGGGTGCCCCAAGTGAGTCACTGCCCAGACCCCTCCCTATAGCCCACACAGGCCCACAGCCAAGCCACATACCTGAACAGCCAGCCAGGTCTCAAGGGCAACCCGGAGTGTGCTCCACAGATGCCTTATTGGCTTGTTGGTGTAGATGTAGTGCCAGGAGATCGAAGGGCATGGATTCCCAGGAGAATAGGAAAATATCAATGCTGTGTTCCAGATGCACAGAATGTTTACAGAACCCCCTTCTGAGCTCTTCATGACAGCCACACACCAGCAGCACCACACAAATCATAGTGCAAATGGGAAGGTCTGAGATCTTTGGCAGACACCAGGCTGCAGGTTAGACTTCTGACAGACACTGGGGGATTGCATACATTGTTGTCAAGGCAGCTGATCTGGGTTAATCACGAGTTTTTCAAACTTCTTATAATGGCCACAGAAGCTTCCTTAATAGTCATGTAGGACACATAATTTGAGCTGAGGACTGTCAGCTTCAACAGCAAGAGCCAACAGGAAGACAAGTGTCCTTGAACCAGAAGAGAGCAGTTGACTGTGGTGATATATTGTGCACCCTAATAAACTTGCCTGAGGATCAGAGGACAGAGCCAGCCACTAGATTAGACATAGAGGTCAGGCAGTGGTGGCATACACCTTTAATTCCAGCACTTGAGATCTCATGCCCTTGCTTGGGAAGCACACATGCCTTTAACCCTAGAAAGTAATATGGCAGGGCAGAGAAAGGTATACAGATGTGACAAAACAGGAACTCACCCTCTTTAGGCTGAGGATTTCCTAGAGGTAAGAACTAGTGGCTTGCTGTTCTGCTTCTCTAATCTTTCAGCTTTCACCCTGATATCTGGCTCTGGGTTTTTCATTAAAAGATCATCTAAGATTCGAACAACAGTTGACTTCCTCCACACCAGGAGCTCTCATTAAGGAAATACTCTTCTCTGGGGGCTTCATGCAGCATCATGTTGGGTCTTTAGTGCTTAACAGAAGACTGGACCAGATCTTATTTTTGCAGAACACATTGTTAAGTAGAACCACTCGTGGGGAAGCATGCTTCTGCTGAAACACTCCCTCAGAGCACACCGGAAGTCCAGGAGACGCTGGGTGTCTTTGCAAACCTTTCCCTAGGGAAGACAGTGTCTCCACAATGTCTAACAAGTGTCCTACTTAGAGACCACTCTTGAACAGCAAAGAGACCCAAAAGTAGGGAGGTCAAATCATCACAGGGAGGTCTATGCTATTTCTGTAATAGCAGCCCAGGTTGGAGCATTCAGGAATGGCTCATCTTTTGTACAACTGGTTCAAGGCAACTGCAACCCCCAAATTGCATTTTAAGAGACTAGATGGAATTCTTCCTTACTTTTCTCTCTCTCAAAATCTTGAGTTTTTCTTTCTTCATCTGTCACTTGCCACCAAACTCATCAAGCACAACATAGGAAAGTCTTTGTAGATAACAACTGGTTGTTTTGATTTATATGATTGCTCTAACTGCATTATCCACATGGGAAATTGTTGGCTAAATCAACATGATTGAATTGTGTTCCCAGAGTCTCTCACCAAACTGTGCGAGCAATTTTGATGAAGAACCCATAGAAAATGAAATAAAGACATCCTGCACTGAAACAGAACAAAATAGTTCTTGCTCTGGCAGATTGGGTCTTGGCGCCCATAAATTACCTGCTGACTATGCACATAACCTCAGTGTTCCTTGGGGGAAAGGATCTTGACAGATGTATTACCAACTCATAGATTGAAATTTTGACCAAAGCTGTACATATGTGGTAACATTATTGTTGTAAACAATGAAAAGCATAATTACTTAGATGGTGACCATGCCAAACACTGTGCCAGTCTGATTTTTTTTGCACGTGATTGAGCAATGATGTGGGTAAATGGCTGGTGTGTTGGTATTGGTCAGTTTGCCATCACTAGAACAAGTCCTGGAGACCATCAACTCATTCAACTAGAGGGTCGAACCTCAGACCACATGTATGCTAGGTGAGGGATCTTCAGCTGAGATAATCAACCTAGAAAGAGAATGTGCTTATTTGGGTCAGAGTTGTAGAGGTTTTAGTCTGTGGTGATTCGGCCTCCCTGCTTTGGGCCTGTGGCAAGGGATCACAAAGCAAAACAAAACCACTCACCTCAGCCAGAATGAAAGAGGAAGCGACCAGGGTCCCACAATCTCCTGAAGGGCTTGCACATTTAATCTTTTACTTTTGCATCTTAGTGACAAACACATCTGACAGAAACAGTTTATGAGAAGACTCACAGTTTCAGAGGACCTCAGTGCTGTGGGATGGTCTGTATGTCAAATTGCTCTGATTGGTCAATAAATAAAAGACTGATTGGTCAGTGGCCAGGCAGGGAGTATAGGTGGGACTAACAGAGAGGAGAATTCTGGGAAGTGGAAGGCTGAGGCAGGGAGACACTGCCAGCCGCCACCATGACAAACAGCATGTGAAGATGCCGGTAAACCACAAGCCACATGGCAAGGTATAGGTTTATAGAAATGGATTAACTTAAGATATAAGAACAGTTAGGAAGAAGCCTGCCACAGCCATACAGTTTATAAGCAATATAAGTCTCTGTGTTTACTTGGTTGGGTCTGAGCGGCTATGGGACTGGCAGGTGAGAGATTTGTCCTGACTGTGGACCAGGCAGGAAAACTCTAGCTACACCTCAGTCTACCATGAAAGAAAAGAAATGCAGAGTTTGTGGAGGCAGAAGCATGTGGGGAAGGTTCCTCACACCATGGGTGTAGTGGTATTTGCTCCACCCGTGACCTTGGGCTATAGGATCCGAAGAAGGTAGTGCTTCTTGCTGTTGTATGTGACCTCTTAAAAGGAGAGAAGAGGGAGGTCACATGGTCCTTTCTTCCATTTATTTATTTATTTATTTATTTATTTGTTTGTTTGTTTTTGTTTTTGTGTTTTTAGCTTGGCGTGATCAAACTCCAGATGACCTGGGAATTGAACTCGGTTCCTCTGGAATATTAGTCAGTGCTCTTAACCGCTAAGCCACCTCACTCTTCTCTTCTTTACATGGCTTATTATATTTTTTACATATTATTTTATTTTTTAAGTCTTTATTTTTATGACTATCTATATCCTTTCTCTTTTCTGTCTCAAGCCTAGGAGCCAGGCGGGACACAGGAAAACTTCCAGCTACACATGGGGGTCCAAGAAACAGCGAATATGCTGGACCTAAGGCCAGGCTATAAGTTTCTAAAACCCACCCCCAGCAACCATTTCTCCCAGTCATCCTTCATCTCCTCAAGGTTCCATAGCCTCACAAAATGGCACCATCAGCTGGGAGACACTGAAAACACGAGCCAGTGACCAACAGTGCAAATTCAAACTGTTACATGTCCCATTACCTAAAGATCTCCAGTTATGCTCCAACCCTCACGGTTTCCACTCCTTCTCAATACCATCAAGCTGGGAACCAAGGCACTGACACATTCTCCATCCAAACTAATTGTGCTGAGGAACTGAGTTAGTCTCTTCACACCAAACACCTAAGTGTAGCAACAGAGTTAGGTTATCTTGAATCCAGTGTCTTCTCATCTAGGCCAAGCATAAGTTTTGATTGATTAGTAGAGGAATTGTCAGAATAGTAAATATTTAGTAATAATTTGCCGCTACACAGTAAACGAAAGTAAATATGTGTGCTGTTGTGCTGTGACTGTTAGAACGGTGGCATCTATCTAGACACCTCACAGACTACAAAAATAAATTCACGAGACAGAAGGAACTAAAAGGGAAAGAATGAAAAATGGCAGCAACCGGTAAACCCACCTCTACTGAGACAAAATGGTTCTGTCAAAATGGCCAGATCTAGCTCCCCAGCCTTAATTTATAAATGTCATTCACCAACAAAAGGAATCAGAGCCCTAGGAGAAAGGACTGAGTCTGAGCCTGTAAAAGATGAACAAGAACTATTTCCAGCTGTTAAGAAGTGAGAACCTTCAAACACTGATAAGGCTATGTTAAGATGACACAGGAACTAAATGTCCAAGTCTGGGACAGTTTCAGCAGTAAAATAAGTAATGACAGAAATGCAAAATTCCCTATAGGATACAATAGAATCCATTCATCCATACTGATACAAAAACTAAACTGACAAATAAATATGAGAAGAAAAGGCTTTGTCTTTCCAGTAGAATTTCAATTAATAAATATGGAAGGGATGATGGAAATGGAACAATCATCATTTGACAAATACAGCAATAGCAATTGTTCCAGCAAGAATTATCAATGGGGACTAAATTAATTGAGTACAAGTAGATGGTCTCAAAATATCTCTCCATAAAATACTTACGAGTTACATAGGGGAAGAGAGTAACTTTTCAATAGAAAAGAACACTTTCAAGTACCAACAGGTTATCAATTAACATCATCAGTTGCGGAACAATCTTGTGTACTTCCTGACATGAAGGACAGCATCAGTTCCTGATATTCATGTCAAAGATGAATAGCCTGTGTTTAACCATATGAGACATTAGACAAAGTCTGATTAAGGGACTATGCATGGAGTCACTGGCCAGTAACTTTCAAAGGTATCAAAGGTCATGAAAAATAGAGAACAAACTTCTCCGCGAGGCTTTAGACAAGCTACTTCATTTCTTCATTATTCATTTATAAGACGGGGCCAATAATAGCAGCCAGATCATCTGGCTCGGAGAACGAGTACAAGAAATAATGCATTGAGTGCTTTCCAGCACAGAGGGCTCTTGATAAACATCGGCTGCTCCCATCATCATCTTCTTCAGCATTATTATCCCTTTACGTAGGAAACACTGCTGACTGCCTCACCAGATTCCAGTTGCTTGAGAGTGGTGACTCTGTCCAGATTGGTCATCAGTGGAAGAAGACTCCAGCTACAGCTGACCTCTTGAATCATTTAAAATACAGACCTACTTGCTATAACAGAGACCCAAATTACCAGTAAATTAAGCAAGGTAGGCTATTTTTGTCATGTAGCCACTTAATCATATGTGGTTCATGACTCTAAGATGCCTCCTGGATCAGGACCCAACTCCTGTCTTGGTTAGGACTATTGCCAGAAGGCTCATGACATCATCCATATTCTAGGCATATCATGAAGCAAAAAAGATCAGGAGGGAGGATGCCCTTAGGGGCATCATCATGAGCCACACGCAGTTGCAAGGAAGGTTGTGAGATGTAGTCTTTATTCTGGGAGGCCAGGGAACTTACTACAGCTTGGTGGTCCTTTCACTGTAGGGGAATGGAGACTGCTGTTTGGGAGCTGCCAGCAGTCCTACTCACTGCTTCACTCAACACTCCTGCCTGATTCCCCCACCGGATCCTCACCCTTGCAGGTTATAGAATCCCTCTTTTACCTTTTGGTACCTGAAGAGATAGATGTTCCTTCCTATACCAAGCCTTCTTAAGCGCTTGGCCACCTTCCAGCAGGGATCAGCTTCTCCTGCCTGGAACTTGTCCTGAAGTGGCATTTATCACAACGCTCCTGAACCATTTGTAAGTGTTCCCACAATGTAAACTACGTGATGTCCCTAGGACATTATAGCACTTTATATTTCTGCTGACTATGACATATGCACTTTCAAAAGTCCATATTTGAATTTCCAAGCTAATGTTGCTTTGGCCAATGGAAGAATATTCTTGGCATAAATATGACCACCTCGTCCCAGATCCAGTCAGGTGGTAGAGAAAGTACTAGTAAAATCAAACCCCCTGCTTAGGAAAGAAAAGAATCCGGATGTTGCATACTCCACAGGACCCCAGGGGTGCTTGTCCCGCTCTTGACTAATGTTTGCACCTGCTGAGATGGAGGCCAATATGTCCCTGGTTCTTCCTTCAAGGAAATCAGCCAAAGCTGGAGCTGCCTCCAGCCTGGGGTGGCACACGCCAGCCTCCTGAGCAAGAAGAGTTTGCAGCAACATCCAACTCCATTGGTTGAAAACACAGCAGAGATGGCTTAGGAACATGAAAAGCCTGTTTAATGTTTAAAAGCCTTTGTGGTTTTTTTTTCACATTAATTTCTCCTTTGGTATCTTGTGAGCAGTAGGCAAAACTGTATGAGCCAAAGAAATGAGGCATTTCACCCCAAATACTAAATGTCCTTGGCTTCCTACCCTTTCCTTTAGTTCCAAATCAAAATCTTAAACACACATTTGTGGATCTGGGTTTTACTATTTAGTGAAAGAGGCTGAAAGATGCTTCTTAGGCCGTTTTTCTTGCTCAGAGTTCAAACAAAAAGAGGGGAATGTGCAAACCACCGAGGCCTGACAGAAGAACAGAGAAAGGGGATCTACTGAATTACAGGAAGCATGACCCTGCTTTACTGCCACACCTGGAGCCGTCTATGCTCTTGCTTCCATTACACCACACCTCCAAAAGTAGAATCTTGGGCAGCAATTAGTGTGTTGAGAGTTTGCTATTACTTCTCTGCAGAAGTAGGTTTTTTTATAGAGCTAGGCCATCGAGCATTCTGTGTTCAGCTATCTTAGGAGTTTCACCCCATTTGATACCTCCAAACTACACAAATTCTGTTTCAGAACAGGTTAGAGTGGTACCTAGATGATAAATAAGACTATCTTCTCACCTGGAAAGAGAAATCAAAGACTTCTTCTCTCTCTGGAAACTCAAGGAAAGTTAACAGGCAGCCAAGAACTCTTTCATGAAGAAGTCATCAACCAGGCAGATCATTCCAGGACCTTAGCCTGTGAGTCTGTAATATCATCCTCCACCAATGCCACTATCAATCAATGACCGTTGGACTTCTTACTGCTTCCTAGTTGTTGGGTAGGCACAATGCAGAACCAGATCCGTGATCCTCAGCTCTCTCCTTGACAGTGAGCACTGTGCTGTCGCATAAGGCCATGAGAATTGTCACACTCTCATGTGGGCATGCATGCACCACAGGTGACGTCTTAAACCTTTTTATGAAATGTTTATTTTATCTGTATGTTTTACCTGATGAATGTCTACACACGACTTGAAAGACTGGTCCCTGTGGAGACCAGAAGAAAGCAGTGAGTGCCTTAGAACTGGAATTACAGAACTATTGGCTGTCATGTGGGTGCAGGGAATCAAATCTTGGTCCTCTGGAAGAGCAGCCAGTACTCTTAATTGTCGAGCATCTCCCCAGCCCCTTAATCCTTATTTTTTAAGAACATACATTGTGCAAGATGACAGGCTCAGACTATTAATTTCCCAGCCTGCTCTGAACTGCATAGGATGTCTTCACAATGTCTAGAGAACCTGATCACTAAAGCACAATGCCCACATGTAACTAAGCTTCAAATGTGTGTCTTTATTGGCAACAGATCACTACAGGTCAGAGCTGTACTTGCAATTAAGAAAACAGGCAACTAAGTCTTCTCTAATCAGTCTATACCAGCTGATTCAAAGTCATCCAAAAATGTAGTCTCTTTCCCCATATCCCTAAAAAGGGCATTTCCATTAAAGTTGATAATTTGGTTCCAACTGCAGATGATACATAATGATGATTCAAAATAGAAATTATATCCTAATTGTATATTTGGATTGGATAACTTGAAGTATTCTTTGAAAAAAAAACTCTAAAAGTAGAAAGTCAAGAATCACTCAGTAATTACTCACACAAAAGGAAGGAGTTGTGCAATGCTCTCATCTTCTTGTCAAATGGCCACACCTATTCTAGGTTTTTTATTTGGCGGGAGTTACTGTAGCCATGTTGATCTAAATGAAAACAACTATCCACTCTATCAGTGAGATGGAATTCAGTGATGAGTCCCCAGAGGAGACAGCCTGTCTCTACCAATTACTAGCTGTGTGACCTTGGCATGTTACCTCACCTCTCTGACGGTGATCTGTAGATGTTATGAGTAGTGGCAATCTCAAAAGTTGCTGTGTGTATATTTAGTTCCTCACAGTAAGTTAAATAATGCATAGCCAGTAGCTGGACCCATACAGAGGACCAAAGTTACAAAGTATCATCCTCTGGGTGTCAGAGGATGGATGATCTTTCCATTCCTCCGTTGCAAAATATAAAGCTGCTTCTCAAAAGTGAATGAACCACCAACTTAGCCAATATAGAAGGACTGATACCTCTCCCAGGGGAAGAAAGCATTTTTCTGTATCCCACGCTTTGGATACACTGAAACACTGTTTTGTTTTTACCCTGCTCAGGCTTGATATTGTACAGTGTTCCTTATCTGTAAGAAAGCATCCTTAGAAGTACACGTGTGCCTGCACGCATACTCACACACACGTACACACACACACTGAGGGTTCTTAGCTTTCAATGGTGATAATCATTGTGGCCAAGCACAGAATACTCTTGCTCCCCAAAGTTGAATATCTTCCATAATGTGTCCTGTTTAGTATGTAATGGCTTGACTCTGCAATTTAATGGAGTTGTAAACCATGTGGCTGTCAAAAAAACAAAAATGTATAAATGAGAACACTTAACCTGCAGCAAAAAAGAAAGAAAGAAAGAAAGAAAGAAAGAAAGAAAGAAAGAAAGAAAGAAAGAAAGAAAGAAAGAAAGAAAGAAAAGACAGAGAGACCCTTGTGGGATGGGAAGATGTGCATTGGCACTGCTGGAATATCCTCATCGGAGTGCTGAGGAAACAGCCTCCAAGCGTCGGGAAGTCACGGAAGCCTCTGCTGTCGGAGTGGGAGGCGTCGTAACATTTGTCACCCAGAGAACTGACTCACACTCAGGCTGGAGTCTGGAAGATCTCAAGGCCAGAGGTCCAGAGCTATTTCAGGTGTCCTGAAAGGCCCAGAAGAATAGCTGCCATTGGCAATACCCAGACTCCTCCCCTACAGGGACAGTGCTGAGTCAGCCATGCCCCACTTCCTGGCAGACAGCAGCCAGGCCATGAGAGTATTCCTCTCTCTCCAGCTTAGCACCTTAGCACCTCACCTTCCAATCGACAGAAAAGAAGTGACTCATTGTATTTGCCCTGCATTCGTGAAATTAGTACAAGTCACTTCTGTCAAGTGTCTATGCATATAAATGTGCGTTTGTGAGCCTTTGATGAGACCCCCGTCTTTGCATCCAAAAACCCATGTTACGTTTGAGTGTAAAACTCCTTTGAGTAGAAATATATTCTCCATGGATGGGCTGAACAGAAATCAGGGAGAATTTTAAAGAGTAAGATCTGCCTTGTCATTTATAGCCAGTGGAGAGTCTAATGACCGGAACTTTGATCACTTGAAAACAAGCTCAGAATCATGCATATTAAGGCATGGGGAGATAAATCACCTGCCCTGCAAGTGTGATGACCTTAGTTCAAATCCCTAGAACCCATGCAAAGCCAGGATCAGTAGTGTGTGTCTGCAATCCCGGTGCTTCTGTGGCCCTGTAGTAGGGACACAACAATCCCCGGAAGCTCGAACCCAGCTAGCCTGGTGGATACAGAGACTCTGCCTCAAAACAGGGTGCAAGGTGAAGACCAACACAAAGCATTGTCTTCTAACCGCCACACATGTGCCCCCACACATGTATCATACATGCACGTGCAGACACACACACTTCAAAGATATTCATTATTTTGTGTTCTTTACACACTGCTTGTTTGCCCATAGTCCTCCTAATATTACATGCACAAAGTTTCTTCTAAAGTTCAAATTCTGGAGTCAGCCACATGGCAAACATGGTGCAAGATGGAAGCCCAGGATTCACTCAACATGTAGCATCCCCTAGACTGTCACAGAAGTTAGGCTTCACTTAGCCTTCTCCAGGCTCCCCATACTGTGAGGAACCTGGTACTTTGTTAACATAGCCACAAGTAAGCACACGCTCTGCCTGCCAGTACACACAGAGCTGGGGAGGGATCCAGACATCCGGGGGCTCTTTTGCCTCTCTCCTCCCATGGGGAGGGACCAATTTCAGATGTCACACTGAGCCATCAGAGCCTCTTTAGATGTGTATTCACAGAGCCCTGTGAGCAGACTCTCTGATGGAGCCTGTACTGAAATGGCAATCCCCAGAACAGCCTCTCAGAGCCAAATGTTTACAAAATGAAGTAGACTACAGGTCTCATGAGCCATCCTTCCCCAAAGCGCAGGAATCCCTGAAAATCACATTAAAATGCAGATTCTGATGTAGAGTCTAGCAAGTGGGGTCTGAGGACCTCAGTCTGAGTTGCTGAAACATGACGCCATTCCACTCACAATGAAAGAAACAGAGTTTGGAGACAGACCAGGTACCAGGTATTACACCTTCTGCTGGAGGCCCACAGGGAACGAGACAAGGGCCCAGCCCTAGAGGAGCTGGGCTGCTTACCACACACTAAGTAAATTCTGCACTGAATACCACCCCTCATATCTTACCCTGTAATAAGTAAGCTTGCTTCTCCCAGAAACCTTAACAAACGTCTCTAGTGGTTCTACATGGGCCATGTGTTCAACCCTTAACCAAGCACTGTGGTCTTTGGATAATCAAACTTCCAGCAGCAAACCCTAGAGTTTCAAAGAACTGTGCACACCAAGACAGCAGAAGGCATGGATTCCCTCAAGAAAATCAACTACTCCGCAAATATTTCACTCACTACTTTGTGTGCAGGAGATATGAAGTGGAAAGTGTGATTTAATTGCTCCCAAGGAGATTACCGTCACATTGGAATATAGACCAGATCAACACACATCAAATGATTTGAAGCCAGTTACAGATGACTGTGCAGCCAGGTGGACAGAGAAAAGAGACATGGGACATAGCCTGAGACAGAAGCATCCACAGGCCTGGCCTAGCAGATGCAGTAACGAGCTGGCTGGTGCCCTGAGACATGAAGAGCCTGAACAACTTGTAAGACAGCACATCGTTATCTTTTAAAAAAAATGTGGCCAGCTGCAAGCCTTTGGTGCCCATCACAATGATTTCCCCCTCTGCTATGGCCTCCTCTAACATGATCCATAACTGCAGTGCCCAGTTTGAGCACCTAGCCATTTGGCATCCTAGCCTTCGCGTTTATCATGGCCATCTTCATTCCAACATACTCCCCCTAACCCTTGACTAATGACGCCTTCACCCTCTCACAAAGTGGAGGTTTCTGGAATTCCTGACATCACCACTTCCAC
This sequence comes from Peromyscus nudipes, assembly GCA_902168325.1. Taxonomy (NCBI): domain Eukaryota; kingdom Metazoa; phylum Chordata; class Mammalia; order Rodentia; family Cricetidae; genus Peromyscus; species Peromyscus nudipes. The sequence continues at coordinate 16,498 of CABHPH010102005.1, forward strand.
ATTCTGTTCCACCAAAAATATAGATGACAAATCTTTCATCTCACGCTGCTTCCTATCCTGTATCCCTCCCGGTTTTCCACTACACGTCCCCAACTACATGTCTTCTTTGCACCCACCCTAAAGCTTCATAATGTAACTAGAGAATAACTGACTAACCTTACAATTAGTTATAACCACAAATGTCTGGGTAGCGACGGTGAAAACGGTGACATTGTTGGTGATACCATTTATTAGTACCAATTGAGTCTGACTATGAGACATCTTCATTTCTGGTTCTGAGTCGATAAGCATGCAATTTTATTTGACTTAACTTATCTCAGTACTGCTTAAGGAAAGCACTATTGGCATTTGAACAGAACAAGCCTTCATTACAAAAGACTGTTGGGAACAGGGCAGAAGACTCGGCACCACTTTGCTAACCCATCTGAAACCCAGTAGTATTCTATAATCATAGAAAAAAATGTCAGTGGTTTTCTTTCAATAATCTGTTCCCTCAACCAGATTGACTTCAGGCACAGTCCTACAGCCACTTGAGAACTGCTGGCTAGTAGGAAGAGAGCCACTTTGGCCGTCCAAACTGAACCTACTCTGAACCTGAATAGCTTCCCCAAGTCCTGGTCTTCCCTCAAAGAAGACTCATAGTAACACTTCCACCCCATGGTTGCAAGTCTCAAATGATCAAATAAAATATTACTGAAGCTAATCGGTGAGTTCATTAGGACTGTGTTTGACTCTAACAGGAAGCTGTTGGCGACAGTTTAAGCAAGGAGGTGTGTGTTTTTCCATATCACAATTATTCTGGAAACTAGTGGTTCATGGCTAGTGTGGTCACCTCGGGACATCATCAACAGCCCTGCACCCCCCCCCCATCTTTCTGAAAACACATTTTACCATCATGGCTGCATGTCACTTGAAAGATCAGCCCCACTTCCATACTCAATTCTTCAGGCCATCCAGAAGCAGGAAGAGGAAGGAAGATGGAGGAGGGAGAGAGAAGAAAGAGAGAGAA
>CABHPH010102016.1:0-16137 GCA_902168325.1 Peromyscus nudipes
GCCTCCCCGGTGCTCTCCTGTGACCTCGTTCCTCACTCTGCCGCCTGCTTCCTCGGGTTCCATGGGAAACGGCATAGCACAGTATCTGTAAATATAGGCTCTGGGGACGGGTGTGTGTGTGTGTGTGTCTTGTGGGCTGTGCAGTCTGGGCAGGTGATTTCACCTCATTGTGCCTCAGTTTTCTCAAAATTAAAAACCAGTGAGCCAGGTGTGGTGTCCCATGCCTTTAATCTCAGCACCCAGGAGGTAGAAGCAGGTGGGTTACTGTGCGTTCACGGCCAGCCTGGTCCATACAGGCAGTCTTGGCTGCCAGTGCTAAATAGTGAGACCCTGTTTATTCAATAAGGGCAAATTGAAAAGAAAAGAAAAGTCTTTATCTGGAAATGCTGGCAAATATGCTTAATTCTAACTCAGGAGACTGAGGCAGTAAGATAAGAATTTGAGACTGTCCTGGGCTACCCAGCAAGACCTTTTTCAAAACAAACAGTCACAAACACCCTAATTCCATAGGGTGATTACGAGGAGTCGGTAAAATAATACAGTGTATTTCTTATGGCGGGTTCAGACTCAATGGTTATAAACGCAAATGCTGAGCTGAAGCCCAGGGGGTAAGTGATTAGAGAGAATACAGTCCACAGACCACCCTGTGGAAGCAGGGTGGACACGAGGGGGTCCTGGATGTGCTGTCCATCCTGCATGGGCCCCTCGGGAAGAAGTTCCCAGAGGAAGCGGATGTGAGGAGGAGTGTGTGGGGCACAGAGAGTGGAAGAGGGAGCTTAGGTCAGACAGTAATGTGTGCAAAGGCCCAGAGGTGGAAGGGCCTTGGAGACATCATGTGGAGACTATAGATACCACTAGCACAAATCTGTGCTTTTGGTTTTTTCCTGCTGAGTGGCTGGCGGAGTCGGGGCTGTGTTTGGCAGCACATAGCGGGTGAGGCTGAAGAGATCGTGAGGTGCCTGATTATAAATAGACTAAAGTATTTTTAGTCTAAAATCCAAGAGCCAATCAGAAGACTTGGTTTAGAGACCCCTGTTACTAGCCTCATGCTGTGTGCTTCGGGACGGATAGTGAAGGGGTGGCAGCGTAGGGATTTGCTAATGAAGTGGGTGTAATTGGTGAGAGGTAACTCGAGAGCACTTCTCAGTCCTGGCTTAGGCTGTCCTGGAGTTATTGTTAACTTTGACAGGATAGAGGGGTGAACTGGGGTAGAGGAGCAGTGGATTTGCTATGGGACACACTGAGATTTCATGACCAGGGGACATTAGCCAGAACTCTAAAACATGGATGCACTGTCCCACTTTGATTTGGGCCGTCAGTGGAGATTTGGGTTCATCGATGCATGTCCTCTTTAGTTGTCTCTGTGAGTGCAAGCCAGGGTTTGAAGGTGAATACAAACGGTAATAGCAGTGGCAAGTACAAACCACAGTGTTAGCTAGACGTCTGCCATGTTCCTTAGGCAGACGTCTGTCATGTTCTACTCCTCTTGGGAAGTTGTGCATATAGCTTTCAGAAATTGGCATTGGAATTCACTGGATACTGCTGAGTGTCTGCCATGTGCCAAGTAACTCTAATTCCTGAGATTCTCAAACAAGCTAGTGTCCATTCCTGGGATCAATGTCCTCAAGGGCAAGTGGGGGTGGGGAGATAGATGGAAAGGGTCGATGTTGATGGTTTAAGGTAGGGAAGGCTGTGGTGGCGCACACCTTTAATCTCAGCGCTCAGGAGGCAGAGGCAGGCGGATCTCTGAGTTCAAGGCCAGCATAGGACAGCGAGGGCTACACAGAGACTCCCAACAACAACAACAAAGATGGGGAAGATTTCACTGGATTATAATTGCCTTGGGAAGCTAGTTGGTTGGAAATTGTGATACAAGCACGAAGAGAGGTGATGGGTGGGAAGAGAGCCCTCAGAGGTGGGGGTGGGGCTTAGATGGAGGGTCAGGAGGGTGGAGAGGGTGAGGGAAGATAATGTCCTGGCAAGGAGGACTGGAAGCGGAGCAGTCACGGGAGGGCTCGCTGCTGTCTGTGGTGAGCTTAGGTGAGGTCTTCTGACAGCAGAAAGGCAGATAGAGGGGGTGCTTAAGGACAGTGGAAGATTTAAACTCTGGCTGTGGAAATGCAAGCTGTTCTGAGGGAGACTGCCAGGTAGTTCCCGAGCTATGTTAAAGACCCAGGGCAGGTTGATGAGAATGTGTGGTGGCGCCATCTGTCCTTTTCTCTGGTCTTCCTCCATAGTGCTGGCCCTTGGTGGCATTGTTTGTGTGGCGATGGCACTGGATCGGGCAGTGCCTGTAGTCCTGACCGGCAAAGCCATGGAGAAAAAGAAATGCCTCACATGAGAACGCAGGTTTATAACTTGTTCAGGGTCACCAGCTGACTAGCTCTGGTGCTAGGATTTGATGCTGAAACCTGACCCCAAGCTGCAGGCTCTTGATGCGCATCGAATCCTGGAGCTCAGTGAGATACAGGAATGTGTAAGCCAGACAAATGATACAGAGGATGGCTGGCTATTTACGAAGGTGATAATAAAATCATAAAGCTTTGTGTTATATTTGGAATTCAGGAAATCTGCTGCCTTAAAACATCTTTTAATTTAAGTATTTCCTGAGAAAGTGATTTTAGAAAGTTGCTATGTACCCCTCACCCAGATTCCTCCATATTACTTCATGGCCCCTACAGTGTCACAGAGCAGTTACGAAAAGCAGGAAGTTGACATTGCTAAGGTACTCTGAATTGGAGACTAGACATCTTTGACATTTACGAGCGGCCCACCAGTGTCCTTGTTCTACCCAAGTTTCCATCTAGACAGGCGGACAGAAGTTGAGGGCCTCTTCTGTTCAGAGTGCATCTGGAGAAGGCTCTGTCACTGGAAGAGGGTGCAGGGGTGGAGCAGTGGGAAAGTCCTGGTTGAGACAGGGTTTCATCTGCTTGCTGTGATGGCGACTAACTGCCAAGAGTGAGCAACTCAGCAGGAGACTGGTCCAGGGTAGGTGGGAGGAAGCAGAGGCTGAACATGGCCAGGAGACTGGGTGAGCCAGTCAGAGAAGGCAACTCCAGAGATGAGTCTCTTGTGGGCACAAAGCAAGGAAGGTGTGTCTAGGAGCAGCCCTGAGGTTAAGGTACGAGGTGAGCCCCAAGGTGATGAGGGAAAGTGGGTACTTCTTCATACCTTCAGCCAAATGTGAAGTCTGGGTCTGAGGGAGTGTCAGGCCACCAGCCTGCAGGCGTGCTCGGTTCCTGCTTGGCCTGTGTATATGGATTGTGTCTCCCTGCTCTGGTGGCAGGAAGGAGAGTCCCAGGAGTGTGTTCCACACGGCATGCAGCCACCCACTTAGTAGGAAACAAGTCCAGAGGGAAGGCCCAGAACAAGCCCGATTCAGCCTTGCTGCTGGCTGTCAATCAAATGAGAAGATGGACTTAGGGCCTTGGATTCTTCCAGGGATGTGATGTGAAAAAGTGGCTCAGAGCTAGGCACACATGTATAATCCCAACATTGCAGTATAGTTGGTTGTTTTTTTTTACTCTTTGGGGACCCGCCACCTAGCTCCCAAATATATACATGGAGACTAAATCTTACTTATGAATGCCCAGTCTTAACTTGGCTTGTTTCTAACCAGCTTTTCTAACTTAACTTATCCCATTTCTCTTTAACTACATTTTGCCTCTGGGCTTTTTACCTTTCTTTATTCTGTATATCTTTCTTTCCTTCTTACTCCATGGCTGGCTGTGTGACTGGGTGGCTGCCCCTGGTGTCCTCTTGTCCTCCTTTTTCTCACTCTTCCCACTTCTCTCAAGCCTAGATTTCTCCTCCTATTTATTCTCTCCTGCCTAGCTAATGACCGTTCAGACCAGTCAGGTGTTTTAGACAGGCTCAGTAACACAGCTTTGCAGATTAGACAAATGCAACGTAAAAGAATGCAATACATCTGTGCATCATTAAATATTCCACAACATTGCAGAGCTTGCAACAGGAGAATTTCTAATTCTAGGCATGGGCGGGCTGTGTATCAAAATCCTTCCTCAAAACAAACAAGTATGGTTCATAGAGCAAACATGAACTTAGCACTCTTGGCCAGACAGTCTAATTTCTTATTCTATGGACATTTCTGTTTTGTCAACTGATTTTGCATGCATTCTAGAATTTGGGGTTTTCAGTTTTTGTTTTGTACTTAACATTCTGATTCTTCTAAAAAGTCCCCAAAATGACATGTATGTGCAGGGTTTATGATTGGTGCTTCTCCGTCACTGTGAGGCAAGAACAGTGACTGGATGTAGGGACCCAACGGTGTGCCTTACCCAGCTACTAGGGGTAGTTATTAAAAAAAAAAAAAAAAAAGACATCTTCAGAAATTCCCAGGGTCAGTTAAAGCACAGGGACCCCAAAGGAGGATGGTCCCCATTCTAACCTTTGTCATTCTGCCCTCAGCGGCATTTATCCGTGTGGTGGGCTCAGAGTTTGTACAGAAATACCTGGGTGAGGGCCCCCGAATGGTCCGGGACGTGTTCCGCCTGGCCAAGGAAAATGCACCTGCCATCATCTTCATAGATGAAATTGATGCCATTGCCACCAAGAGATTTGATGCTCAGACAGGAGGTGAGTAGTACCCAGACAACCTGGATCTTGTGCAGGCCTGTCAAAGGACGTGTCCTGGACTGACCATGTTTCTTACTCTCAGCTGACAGGGAGGTTCAGAGGATCCTGCTGGAGCTGCTAAATCAAATGGATGGATTTGACCAAAACGTCAACGTGAAGGTTTAGGGTTCGGGATTGGCAAGGGGTGGTATGGTGTAGGGACTGGGCAAAGATAGGGACTGGCTGAAGAGGGCCAGATGTCATGACAGGAAAAGAGGATGTAGGGGTGGCAGAAGTCTGAGCCGGTCCCTCCCCATGCCAGGTAATCATGGCCACAAACAGAGCAGACACCTTGGATCCAGCTCTACTTCGGCCAGGACGCCTGGACCGCAAAATTGAATTCCCACTCCCTGACCGTCGCCAGAAGAGGTTGATATTCTCCACCATCACCAGCAAGATGAACCTCTCTGAGGAGGTAGACCTGGAAGATTGTATCCTTCAGAAGTGAGAGAGGGGACCCAGCAGAAAGTGGGTCCTTGTCACAATCACCACCTTTTAGGGAGTACAGGGGGAGGTCCAGAAGAGGGGGGCATGACCAGGACAACATCCGTTTCCAAGAACTGACCCCCTCATGTGAAGAAAGGTTTCTTTAACTCAGCTGCTGCAGATGTGGCCCGGCCAGATAAGATTTCAGGAGCCGATATCAACTCCATCTGTCAGGAGGTGAGCGAGATTCTCTCTCTGATCTGAGCAGGGGTGCTTAAAGATGTCTCCCTTCTCTGCTGTTCTTTTCTGCAGTCTGTCCTTCCCCTTGTGGCCCCCTGGGTTCTTGGGCCTGTCTCTTCCGTTGCTGTCATGAGGCCTGGGGGTGGGGAGGGTGGTATTTGGAGTGCAATTTTTATTCCCATCCCTTCCTAGAGTGGAATGTTGGCTGTCCGTGAGAACCGCTACATTGTCCTGGCCAAGGACTTCGAGAAAGCCTACAAGACCGTGATCAAGAAAGATGAGCAGGAACATGAGTTTTACAAGTGACCCCCTCCCGACACTTCCCCAGAAGCTAGTTTTCTCTTTACCCAGGATTGGTTTAGTCAATAAATGGACGTGATTGGATCTATTTAATTTCTTCTTAGGTGTTTAACTCCTTTGGGGAATATGGATCTTGAATAGGATCCACTGGGTCCTTCCTTGTCTCCTGTCAAATAAGTAGGCAAGGTTCCTGGCCTGGGATCAACGTGAGAGAAAGGCAAAGAATGTGAGCCAAATGACTTCAGAGATTTTGGAAAGGGGGATGGAAGCCTTGACCACAGACTCAAGCCCCTCTCTTACTTCTACAGGAAGATCATTTGGATTTTCAGGGATTTCTGCCTTCCTTACATGCACAAGGGCCAGGGACAGAGATCCCCCCAATCTGTTCTCCTTCTGCAGCCTCTCAGAGAGAGCACAGGTGTATTTGATTGCCAAGGAAACAGTAAAAGCCCAGTGCACATGCTTGTCTGCCTGTAAGGGACAAGTTCCCAAGATGCACTCTTCCATGCCTGGGCATACCAAGTCTGCTGGGCATGCTGCGCTATGTGTGAAGACTCAACTTCTGGCTAAGTGCACTTCCCCAGGCAAATGAGACTTAATCCCCGAGTCATAACCTAGCCAACGTTCTTCTACCTTCCTTTATGCTTGAGGCTTTGTGAGGCTTTGCGCTGTTTGTCCTGGTGTCTCCAGGGGTTTCATTTCTGGTTAAGCTTTGCTTACCCTCCCTGGTTATGGGCCTTCTTTCTTGGCATCTCTATGAAGAGGCTGGCTGCTCCGTTCTGTGATCCTCTGTCACCTGAGCTGCTAAACATAGTTTAATGTGGCTTTCAAGGCTCTGGTCTGCCCTGTGCTCACCTGTTACCCTGTCTGGCTGCGTGACCTTGCAGGGTTCTGAAGACTCAGGCTCCCCTCTATACCCTAGACAGCTCAGACTGTCCATCATTCTAATCAGGCCGAATCCCAGTTTCCCTTACTATTATTTAGAATCATCCTCTATAGTTAACCCAGCCTGCTCCCACCCAAGTCAGGAAGTGGAGTCCTTTGCCATGCTCCCTAGGGCCTGCCCATGTTCTACTTGGAGAAGCTACCATGCTTTAGACCAGTGGTTCTCGACCTTCTTAATGCTATAATCCTTTAATCCAGTTCCTCATGTTGTGGTGACCCCCAACCATAAAATTATTTTTGTTGCTACTTTATTACTGTAATTTTGCTACTGTTGTGATGGAAATACCTGTTTTCCGATGGTCTTAAGCAACTCCTGTGAAAGGGTTGTTTGACCCCCAAAGAGGTCATGACCTACAGGTTGAGAACCACTGCTTTAGACTTACTTTCTCATCTCCTGCAGACTGAAATACAGAACAGCTAGGGAATGCAGTTTGATCATAGTGCAGCCACCATCCCCTATACATGGTGAATATTTGGGTTCTGTCTCAAAATTGAGTATGTATTTTGAAGAATGGATGGGATCTTAAGAGCACTTGGGCTCTTCCAGAGGACCTGGGTTTGATTCCCAGCACTCATATGGTAGCTCACAACTCCTCAGTGGTCAGTGGGTATGCACATAGTGTACAGACACATGGAGGCAAAACACATTAAAAATAAAAATAAATTTTAAAAAGTGAACATCAGGAAAAATAGTTGAGGAATATCGGGTCTTTTAAGGGAAGGGGGTGATCTATCCATAGCTGGCAGAATGAGCAGAAGAGATCCCTCAGGCCCCATTAAAATGAGTCAGGAGTAAATTGCAGGACAAAGGGAGGTTTGACTTCAGAGTCACATACTGTGGAGCTTAGTGGCTGCTGCTTGCTCACTTGCTTAGCAGACCTGGGGAAACCTGAGCTGAAAGGTAATGAGAAACACATGTTCCCTTTTTAGAGGGGTCAGGAAACAGGTACCAGGTTCCCAAGGGAAGGGCAGGGGGTATTACCACAACCTGTACAGAACATACTTCCCATAGCTGTGTACCTTGACGTGTCTGAAACTTCATCTCATTCAGTAAAATGGGCACAAGCCCCAGTGATAGAAGAGGCATGACATCACATTTGCCAGTGAAGCAGCATGGAGCTCTTGGTAGGGAGAGGAACGCCAACACCGAGGGAGGGCTCCTGTAGCAGCCCTCTCCCTGTATGCCCGACTTCCCTTAGCAGGGTTGCAAACACCATGGCTGATTCTGCTGTTGAGAGCTGTCCACTCACGGCCCCCTGACGCACTGGGGGACTTCCTCAGGAGTGAGTCAGACTCGGTCTCTGTTGTCAAAGACCTCACAGTGTAAGAGAAAGACCAGCTAAGTAATTTATTTCTTAAGCGAAGGTCTTGCTTTTTACCCTAATAGCTGTACACTCCTGGGGTCGACCAATCCTGATTCAGCCTCGGTCGGTGGACAACAGGTACTAATCACACTCTTTCACTAATGGCACAGGGGCCTTTTTCTTGATGGCGTTCAGGAACTGCTCTGAAAAATGAATCAGATAGAAGGTTCTAGTGCTCGAACTCAATGACCACTTACCTTGAGACGGGGACATCTCAGGTGGTAAGCTCGGTTTTAGTTTTTCTTGTCAGTTCACTTGATGTTTCACAGGGCATTGTACCATTCCGTTCAGGTGAGAGAACCCAACCACTAGTCACCAGTGACCTTGGTATACACTTCTAGGTGTTCACGGCTTCCTACACCTACAACAGGTTTTGTTGTGTCTGCCAGAGAAGACCCCTGGGACAGAAAGTCTGTGTTAGCTGGCCAGCAACTACACTGGGTGTTCAGGGGCACAGTGCAGCCCCCAGCCTTCCTCAGGGTGGCTTTTTTCTTTTCATGTATGTATGTATGTATGTATGTATGTATGTATGTATGTATGTATGTATGTATATGTGTGTATGATGTATTTTATGTATAAGGGTACTTTGTATATCTGCACACCAGAAGATGGCATCAAACAGTTGTGAGCTGCTGTGTGGGTGCTGGGAATTGAGCTCAGGACCTTCGGAAGAGCAGTGAGTGCTTTTAACCACTGACCCATCTCTCTAGCCCCATCAGGGTGAACTTTTAAGCACCATGCCCTGGGTTAAGACACTTCAGTTAGCAAGAACAGTTAGCCAGAAGCAGAACTACAAAAGCCAAAAAGCAAGGTTAGTAGATTTAGAGACATTCCCAGAAGTAGGGGCTTTGATGGGTTAGGTCTTGGTTTTCACTTTGGCAGTCTGCATGCTGAGTTTTCCGGCCAGAATGGTGCTTCCATCATGGTGTCAGCTATGCTAATGTCTGGGGGCCTGTTGTAGTTTCTTTATTATTCTAAAGTATAATCTTTAGTAACATCTTTTCTGTCTCTGGTCAGTGTATGTCACGTGAAGTGGCAGTATCCGTGTTGCTAAGTACTTGAAGTTGACTGTTGATCAGAGAGTGCCAAGCACCAACACAGACCAGAGGGCACACCATGATGACACATACCATGCCACCACCATCCAGGACTACTCAAGCACGGTCTTCCATGAGGGAAGAGGAGAGAGATGAAATATGATTCTTCATCTGGAAGTTGGTGCTCCATGCCCTCATGAGTGCATCATCCCCTGGACTTGTCCTCACAAATGTTCCCTCAACACTGCTAGGATGCTTGGCCTTTTCTTTGGAATCCCAAGGTGCATACACTTACATGGTGATATACAAGGCCCTAGTGGAGTTGTTCAGCACTGCAACTCCTGCTGAGCAGGAAAGCGTCAAGCTGAAGGCAGGCCAGCCTTAGAATCCGGAGCCCTGTGAGCTAAAGACCTGAGCTTGCTGTCCTCTGGACCTGCCACTGGTACATCATTATCTACCCATATTAGATAACCATGAGCCCATGTTGTCACGTCTAGTTTTAATCTGACATCACAAGGCTCATTCATGTTTGCTCACTTTCTGTGTATAATTCCTCGATAGGCCAGAGAAGCCTGGGTCTCATTGCCTTTATATATTTAATTCCTGGACCAGTTTCCTGTAATAACAACAACAAAAAATGATGCCAAACAAAGAAAACCCAAACTTACCCTTTGCTGTCGTCCCCTAACTCATAGTTTGCTTTCTTCACTCTAGTTGGGTTTCATACCACCCTTTAGACCACTCGCATGAATGGCCCTGACATCCTTAATTTGGTTCCACTCCATTACTCAGAACATCTGTTGGACTCTGGCCTCTTGCACTGTATCATCCTTTGCATAAAAATTGATCCTTGCCTAGTTAAGCACTGTGCTCTTGCTGTGATCCACCTTAAGATACTAGAACTTTTTCAGTCACACGGGTCCATGGAAGAACAGGGTCACTCTAGGTTGAATTAGCCTTTGTAGCCACAGGGAAATCAACCTCTGGCAAACTGACTGCCTGTAGCTTAGCCAAGGGCTCTTTTATTGTTATACAGTTTACATCTTTTGGCAAGTCAATTTCTGCATACCAAAACCTCTTATCTGGAGCTCCCAAAGAGACAAAAGCCCAAGCAATCCCCAGTCACAGGACATCTCAGTTTGCTGAGTCCTCCCACAACCAAGTTTTGCATAGGCTTTGAACCTTTAGGAGACGATCAGGTAAGATTTACACACTTCAAACAGAAGGTATGGACACAAGAGGTAGCAGTCACAAAAGGCAGATCAAAGCCAGGTGCTAACACTCTGGAATCCAACCAGCTGCAGAGCTCTGCAGGAACTGTCCCTACATTTCCCCCTTTTTGTTTACGTTACAAATATTTATGTTGAAGGTTATGCAGCTTTACAGCAAATGCAGCATTTCTCTATCACTTTGGGTTTACAACCTTATGTTGTAATACTTTTTAAAGCCACAATACTCTTTAAAGTCAATAAGGTTACTACTGCTAGATTAAGAGTAATATTTGCTAAAACAAAAAATCCACTAAAGTTATTTCACAGGGTTGAATGAAGCTATCTTATCTGCAAGGCTTTCCATAGCATCCATTCCTGTCATATCAGGTAACTTTTTGTAAGTTTCCTTGATTTCTTGCTGTAAATCATAAATCATTTGAGAAGAATTAGGGTGACCCATCAAATGCATCTTAACCTTTACCCAGTCGTGCTTGCTATTACTGAACCTTAAAGGTGTAATACAATAGGATATAACGTTCCAATCACATTTTAATTTTATCTGCTCCTTCAATATTTCTAACTGATCTCCCAACAGTATAACAGCTTGTTTCAAGTCAGCTGTTTTATTAACTATCTCACTATTTTATGTTGTTGAGTCCAAAGTTCTGTAGAATGCTTATGCCAGTCTTTAACAAACTCAGCAGTTTGAATTTCTTTATGAAGCACCAATCCAGCTGTTGTAGCCATAGCAGTCAATGCAATAATTCCCATAATAACTGCAATAATTGGTCCAAGCATTTGACATATTCTTCTTAATATTCTTTTAGCGAGCTTCTGTACCACGATCACAGGTGAGTCTTGCCATGACCTCGACAACTTACCGGTATCCAGATTGTTGGCCTTGCTCTAAGAATGTATAAACTTTCAGAGGTTATGTTTAAAGACATACAAGAATTAGCACAGGTATGAAGGGTACAGCATTCACAAGTAATGCTGTAATTATTAGGGTGCCATTGTACAGGCTCCTTCAGTAGCAAATAAGGTAATGGTACACATGCCATAAAAGGATGGCTTTGATTAGTCTAAAAGACAGAGTGTACTTATCATCCTTAATGTTTAACTTTCCTTCCCATGCTTTAAGAGGACGGAAGGTACTTGCTAATTTCCACAAGTTAGTCTGAATTGAATTGCCAAATTGCAGGAGAGGACTTGATGTTCCAACTCCATGCCATTGAATAGGTTCATTAATGGTAGAACTAATCTCTACTGTCCCATTTGAAGAATATTTGTGCCATCTTAATTTTGAGTGAAAATGTTTTCCTTGAGGGGAACCGTAAGGGCTCAATGACATCTCTGTGGGAGATATTAATTAGCATTTGTGTTTTCTCACTCTTACTGTTGCCAATGTACCCAGTCAGATTCCTTGTTGGTAACCCACATCTCACAGAATGGTAGATTTATGGAACTGTAGCATTAGACTCCTGTTCTCTAAAACCAGATGCATGAAGCATATAAAACTTATTATGATAATCTTAGGTAGTATTAACTATAGATAGCTACACTTGAAAGGTTATATTTAGACAATGAATTCCATTTCCCATACAAATAGGAATTCCTTGTACTCCCCCAGTATAATTTTTAATCTCTTTACCCTCCTCCATTGGCTGAGCAGGACCTCGGTTGTTGTAAGGACCAGGTAGCCAAGAAGATTCATTAACCACCACAGAAATATCCATATCTCCCCAACTTACTACTAAGTTAATTGGAGGATTAAAAACATAGGCCCAGTATATATAGCTGGCCCCTGTTACCTGTATAGTTATCACAGATAGCATAGCAAAGAACACATTTGGAGCATTCAGAGGTTTCTGAGTCATTCAAATTATTGCCTCCTCTTTGTCACACAAATTCTTAAACTGTCCCCAGGTGGGAGGATCAGCTGTCTGCTCCAAAGGCCTTCTGTGTCTTTTTCCCCCAGAGGCATCTCAGAAGCTGAATCCAAAAGATTCAACTCCTCTTGCTCATGCCAGATTTTTATCTATTTTGATGGGATCCACAGCCTTTTATCTTGTAGAAACATAAGCATACCATTGACTCCATCTTAACACTTTCCCTACATTTCATTTTGATGTTAAAATATCTTTATAATATACTGGCTGACCCAATTTAGCAGTTTTTTTCCACAATCCAATATCTTTCAGCAGGTGTTGTCCCTGTTTCATTAGCATTTAAAAATTTAAAGTTAGTAAAGCGTTACACAGTCTATCTCTAGGGATCCTCATATCCCCCTTCTGTTTAGCAAGCATCTTCTTTAGTATGCAATTAGATCTTACAACAATTGCTTGTCCTGTAGGACTATATGGTATCCCTATAATGTGTTTTATGCTGTAATGTACAAAAAATGTTTCATTTTACTGGAAACATAAGCTAGGTGTTTATCAGTTTTAATTTGTGTCAGTATGCCCACTACAGCCATCATTTCTAATAAATGTGTAATTATAGAATCAGCCTTTTCAGAACTTAGAGCAGATGCCCATTGAAATCGAGATTATGTATCAATGGTATTGTGAATAAATTTCAGCTTTCCAAATTCTGTTAGGTGAAATACATCCATTTGCCAAATTTCATTTCTTTGTGTACCTTTAGGATTAGTTCCTGCATGTAAAGGAACTTGGTTATACAAAGAACAAGCAGGACAGATTTTTATAATTTCCTTAGCTTGTTGCCAAGTAATGGAAAATTTTTTCTTTAAGCCTCTACTATTAACATGGTGATTCTTATGAAATTCTGAAGCTTCCAGCACATTTCCTTTCATTAACTGATCAATTTCTTCATTTCTTTTTGCTAATGGCCCAGGCAACCCAGTATAAGACCGAATATGAGTGATATATAGTGGGTAATTTTTGTCCTGGATTGCTTGTTGCAGCTGCATGAATAGCAAAGTCAATTCTGAATTATCAGGAATAAGTTCAGCAGTTTCTATGCAATACAACTGTTTGTGTATATTGAGAATCAGCAATTATATTAAGAGATCCATTAAAGTCTAATAAAACCATCAGAATGGCATATAACTCTGATTTTTTAACTGAATCATATGGATTTTGAGTCACTTTACTGATGTTTCCTGCTTTATAACCAGCTATTTTTAACTTATTTGTGTCAGTATAAAATGTATAAAAGCCCAAGAAACAGGTGTTTTTTTCACTATGCGGGAAAGAATCCATTCAGTTCCTTTTATAAACTGAAGTCATTTACTTTTCAGATATTTGTTGTTAATTTTTCCTAAAAAAATTACTACAAGCTTTTTGATGATCATCATTAATCACCCATAATTGTACAATTTCAGAATTAGTATAGGGCACTACAATCTCAGCTGGATCCATTCAAGTCCTATTCTTCCCTTTATAATTAATCCAGAAACCTTTTCTATATAGGTTTTTTTTAACTTTTTACTCTGTGAGCTAGGAAAATACATTCTAAAATATCATCTCCTCTCTGCACAATGAGTCCAGTAGGAGAATGAGTGGAAGGTATAATTACTAAAATACATTTAGTTGTGAGATCTAATTAATCCACATAGGCATTTTGTAATTTTTGTTCTATTTGGGCTAATTTTGTTTCAACTTCAGCTGTTAATTGTCTTGTTTAAATCTGAGTCACCTTACAAAAATTGAAACAAATTACTTAATTCTTGAGTAGATAATCCAATGGTAGGCTGTAACCAGTTAATATAACTCAATAATTTTTGAAAATCATTAAGAGTATGTAATTGATCTCTTCTAATCTGTACCTTTTGTGGCTGGATTCTCTGTTTACTTATTTTAGATCCTAAATAATTGAGAGAATCTCCTCTTTGTATTGTTTCAGGAAAAATCCCTAACAGGGTAAATTTTCCTGTACCACATTAAACATTTTTTTCTAAGGTTTCTGTATGAGATGCAGCCAATAAAATATCATCCATATAATGACAAATAATAGATTGAGCAAATTGTTTATGAACCATTTCCAGTGGTTGATGTACAAAATATTGATATAAAGTTGGGTTATTTAACATTCCTTGTAGCAAAACCTTCCAGTGATATGTCTTTACAGATTGGGCATTATTATAAGTAGGCAGCATAAAAGCAAATTTTTCTCTATCTTGTTCTTGTAAAGGGATAATGAAGGAACAATCTTGTAAATCAATAAGTATAATAGGCCAATCTTTAGGCCATAAAGAAGATAAAAAAGGAATTCCAGGCTGTAAAGATCCCATAGGTTGAATTATCTTATTTATAGCTTTCAAATCAGTTAACATTCTCCATTTTCCAGATTTCTTTTTTGTTACAAATACAGGAGAATTCCAAAGACTAGTAGTTTCCTCAGTGTGCTTAGCATCTAACTGTTCTTTTACTAGTTGTTCAAGCACCTGTAATTTTTCTTTAGTCAAGGGCCACTGCTCTATCCATACAGACTTATTAGTTAGCCATTTTAAAGGCAGAGCAGTTGGGTTATCAGCAGTGGTCCCTACCCCAAATTTGGAAAGACAATACTTATTTTGTCCTCCTGCTGGGCAATCTGTATAGCCTGTGTTTTTCCTTGATATTTTTTTTCCAATACCTTTTCCAGGAACATATCCCATTTTTGGAACTCACTCTATAGACTAGGCTGGTCTTGAACTCACAGAGATCCACCTGTCTCTGTCTCCTGAGTGCTGGGATTAAAGGTATATGCCACTAATGCCCAGCAATATTCCATTTTTAACATCATTTTATGAGCTGTTTCTGAAATTGTAGGAATATTAATTTGAGTTCCCCATTATTGTAACAAATCTCTCTCATAGAAATTCATGGCTTTATCAGTCACATGAGGCTTTAATATCCCTATTTGTCCTTCAGGCCCTATAAATTCAATCCACTCTATACTTTGTTTTACTTGAGATAAGGTTCCAGTGCCTAAAAATTGAGTGGAAACTTCTTATAAAGGCCAGTTAGAATCCCAAGATTCTTGAGAAATTATAGATACATCAGCCCTAGTGTCCACAAGGCCTAAAATCTCAATGCCATTTACTTGTAATTTCAGCTTTGGCTTCTCATCATTAATAACAGTTTGCCAAAATACTTTCTTTCTAGTACTTCCAAAACCTCCTGTCCTATATTTTGGAGCTGCTCTACCTTTAAAATGTGGGAGTAATAACAATTGATTAAGTCTATCACCAGTTTCTACTTGCATAATCTTTTTTTACATAAGCCACAATTTTAATTTCTTCATTGTAATCTTCATTTATAATTCCTGGGTGTAAAATGAATCCTTGAGATGCTGAACTACTTCTTCCCAAAATTATACCTACTGCTCCTGGGAGAAGAGGACCATACACCCCAGTGACTATCTTATAACAAGGAAATTGTGAAGTAATGTGCATTAAATCTCCAATGCTGAGCCTAAGTTTCCCTGATAGCTCTGCTGATGAGCCATTCCACTGCAGACAGAAATTGGTAGCTTGTGTTGTTTGTTCCTGGGCCCTGAGCTAAGCCCTTCATGGAGTTTCCCAAATATAAAGAATTACCATGCATACCTCTCTTTGATCTACCTTCATTAGTCCAGTGTTTACCTTTCCCTTATCTCCTACAAGTTCCTGGGGGTTGAGGCTTTCTATTCTGATTATTCTCCAAAGAGGTATTCCTTTTAGTAACAGAATGATAACAATCTTTCCTTAAATGTCCCAATTTTCTACAGTTAAAACATCTCCTATTCAGAGATCTAAGACCTTTAGCTAAAGCTTGTCCAGTTATATTAGCATTATATTCTGTGGATCCAGTATCAGCAGTAGCTCTGATCCATTCCTCTAAAGGAGCTCCCTGAACCTTCAAGGACCTTATAGCACTTTGACACTCTGTATTAGCATTCTCAAAAGCCAAAGACTCAATTAAAACCTTCCTAACATCAGGATCAGCTACTGCTTTATTCACTGCTGAAGTTAACCTTTGCAAAAAAAAAAAA
>CABHPH010102023.1:0-31406 GCA_902168325.1 Peromyscus nudipes
CCCCCACTTGTAAACAAGTAGCAAAAATAAGCTCAGATTAGGCCATCTGTCCCAGAGCAATAAGCCCAGCTGTTGCCACCTTGACTGTATGTGACAGTTGCTACGTGCAGGTAGAGAAGTTTTCTACTTCTTCCAAGTTGCAAGATGCTGGCAGTCATCTTGGACAGAGAGAAGATATTTTCAGTTTTTGCTTTACTCTTTAGAGATTTTACCAGAAACCATCACCCTAACTGGGCTTCTTGTTTATTTGCTGGGCACCTAGCAAAGGCAACTATAATCTTGAAAAATCAAAGTCAACGTTTTTTTGTGAGCATGTTGGGGTGAGGTTGCTAGTAACTGCTGCTTAGATTCAACAGAATGAACAGGTCTTAGCTGGGCAGGGTCCAGTGAGGTCTAAATGGACTGGGGTGGTGTGCTGGTTCATTCTTTTCAACTCAACACAAACTAGAAAGTCCTGGGAAGAGGGAGCCTCCACTGAGAAACTGGCTGAATCAGATTGGCCTGTGGGCATGTCTGTGGAGAATCTTCTTGTTGCTACTTGATAAAGGAAGGACTACCCACTGTGGGCAGTGCTGTCCCTGTGCAGGTGAGCCTGAGGTGTTTATGAAAGAGCAAGCCAGAGAAAGGAAGCCAGAAGACGCCTTTAGTTCCTCCATGGTCTCTGCTTCAGTTTCTGCCTCCAGGTTCAGCCTTGATTTCCTGCTCTGTCTACCCTTGGCTGTAGCCTGTAAGCCACATACCCCTCTCTTTCCCCAAGTTGCTTTTGGTCAGTATTTGATTTATCACAGCAACAGAGATACAAACTAGGACAGGCGATGACCTAGTTATACAAGACAAATCACATAAAAGAAGTGACACATACTCCCTGTGTCTGAAAAGAAATGGTCCAAGATGGTGTAGTCCTGGCTACACTGGAGCATTTTATAAACGGAAGGCTGTTCTAGCTGCCCACAGCTAACAGCAGTGGGAGGCAAAAGTGCTCTAGAGATAGAGGGCATCCTGAGAGCAAGGCCAGACTAGGAGGACCAGGCTGTAAGTTCAGGTTACATAGTCTACAGCTAATGATGAGTGCCCTAGACCCTGGGGACCCTGCAAGGAGAGCAGCAGACAGATCCTTGCTTTGTAGAATTTGTATTTTTATTTTAACTGATACATAATTGTACATATTTACAAGGTATCATGTGATGTTTCGTTACATGTGCACATTGCGTAATATTCATATCAGGGTAACCCTGTCTCTTCGGAATAGTTTCTGTGCTGAAAAAATTCAAATTCCTTTCTTGTAGCTTTTAATTTTAAATAAAGCAATACATTCTCGTTACCCACAGTCAATCAGACTGTCTAACAGAACGCCGGAACTTCTTTCTCCTAAGTCTAACTCATTACCAGTGAATCAACATGTTCCCGCGGGATGTGCTTATAATGTAGAGGAGCTACCAAAAAAAATGCAGAAGAGTGACTGGCCGCTCTGGACAAGGTGGCCCAGGGAAATCCTAAGGACAAAGAGGCGGGGCTGCCATTCTTGGGTCTTCCTCCCCCTACTCCAACAACGCTTCTCTACAGGAAAGCTCCAGGGCAGAGCAGTGGTGGAGCTGGCCCGGATGAGGAGCCGCACACCTGCCGGGCTCCAGGTCTGGGCTTGAATGAGGAGTTTATAGACAAGCGGGCGGAGCCAGAGTGGGCGGCCTGCACTAGTGCGCACGCGCGCCGAGACTTGACGGCGAGAGGTAGTGCTGGCCCGGCGGCGGCAGTTAAAGGATGTGGCGCGAGTCCTGGAGAGAGCAATTAACTGAGAAGTCTTGAAAAAGGAGAGTGACTGTTGGGTCTGTGGGGGAAAAAATGGAGTCCGAAGGGCAGGACGTAGAACAGTCCTTCTGCTTGAGCGTGAAAGGCCTTGTGAAGATGCTGCGGCTGGTGAGGACCGGGGCGGGTGGTCAGGTTACTCCGGGTGGTAGAGACTGGGTTAGGAAGCGGGGGACAGCATTTGCGCGGTCACCTTGTTTCCAGCCACGCCTTTCCAGATGCAAGGCATTGCTCTTGTTGCTCAGTCCGCTGGGAGAAGCGTAGGGTAGAGTGGCTTCCTCTTCAGACGGTGTAGGGACACACCCGTGAATCTACCTGAGTGCCCCTCATTTGGACTTACAAACTTGGTGGTAACCTGCCAGAGAGGCAGCTGCAGTCTCACTACTGAGAACCCAACAAGCTTTGAAAAAAGAAAAAAGGAAAAACAAAAGTTGATGGTCTTTTACTGTAAGTCGGACCTTTGGTGTTACCCAACTCAGCCGATTCAACCCAGAGCAAAGAGGAAACTGCCCTTATTTGGGCTCCAGACATAACAGGGGCATTGCAGTCAGTTCAGTTCCGGACAGAGCTTTGGAGAAAGGAGATTAGAGAAATACAAACTGCCAGGTCCCAAAGAAACCCAGGACAGGGCCCCCTACCCTAAAAAACCTCTCCCGCCCAGGGGCTGGGTATTGCTCCCCCCTCCCCCCACCCCATCCCTCCTCCTTCTCTCTCCATATATAAACTGGCCATTTCAGCCGGCTCTCCTGGTCCTCAGCTCCTCTCTTGTATTGCTTGCCCTCTCTCCTCTCTCTCTCCTCTTCCTCTCTCACTCATCATCCCTTCTCTCATGGTCCAGTTCAGTCTGGACTCTTCCGATGACTCTGTACTTTCCTGTATATCTACAATACAGCCTTTCTCCTAAACCATACCTAGGAGGGGTCGTGTCCTCGTTTCGTTCACAAACTACCGTAGTTGAAGGAATGTAAGAAAACTGAAAGAGAAGAGAAAGGAAATCGTTTAAAAAGTCAAGGGGCCGACACCAGATAGTTAGAAATTACAAGGGAAACATTTCTACATACCATGAAGAAGAGTTTTATATTAAAAGGGTGCCAAAATTAAATGGCCACCAGAGAAGGCAGTGTTTCCCAAGCAACAGAAAGCACAGATGAACACGGGTGAGGATTTTGTAAAGGAGATTCAAACTTCAGGTGAATGAGTAAAATTAATTGCATATGAAATCTTCCCCATGCCAGAAATCTGTGGTTCTGAGAAATAGCTGTAAGTTATGGTTCACAAGAGACATTTTATTATATTATATACAGTGTGAGGGGCTGGAGAGATGGCTCAGTGCTTACAGGAAGGTACTGTTTTTACAGAGAACTGGGGTTCAATTCCAGTACCCATGTTGAGTGGCTCACAGCCACCTGTAACTGTAGCCCTAGGGCATGTGATGCCCTGTTCTGGCCTCCATAGACACTGCACACATGAGGCATACACATAAATATTTAAACAGTGTCACTATTTAATGTGTTCCAACTTCTGGACTAGTAGCTAAGAATAAAGAGGAAGCAAGACAAAACTGGATTTCCTAACTCACAGAATTCTTCCACTTAGTCACCAAGACAAAAGTCCCTGAATCATAAAACTTGTGTATTTAGTCACCAAAAGGTCAACCTCTGGTGGTGTTCTTCAGGAGCCGCCCACCTTGGTTTTTGAGACAGGGTCTCTCACTGACCTTGGACTTGCCAGTTAGGTTAGGCTGGCTGACCAGCAAGCACCAGAGGCCTGCCATCTCCACCTACCCAGTGCTAGGATTACAGGCAGATTACAGGTGTGTTCTACCATGTCCAGCATTGTTTTTAAATGTGTGTTGTACAACAAGTACTTGACTGACTGAGCCATGTCACCAACTACCAGAACAAACATTCTTTCTTCCTCTTCCTCCTCCTCCCTCTCCTCCTCCTCCTTCCTCTTCCCCTCTCCCTCCCCCTCCCCTTCCTCCTCCTCCTCCCTTTAGTTTTTCGAGACAGAGTTTCTCTGTGCAGCCCTGGCTGACCTGGAACTCACTCTCTAGACCAGGCTGGCCTCGAACTCAGAGATCTGCCTGCCTCTGCATTCCAAGGGCTGGGATTAAAAGCCTATGCCAGGCTCAGAACAAAAGTTCTTGACTATGAGTCATGCTTCCATTTAGTCCAGGACACAAACACAGTAGTAAATGGTTATAATATGTGATAGGGTGAAGGTAGGGCACTGTATTAGTCATGGTTCTCTAGAGTCTCAGAACTTTTATGGAATAAATGCATATATGTGTGTGTGTGTGTGTGTGTGTGTGTATAAAATGTATATATATACATATATATGTGAATTTATTGGAATGACTTATAGACTGCCATCCAACAGTGGGTAGTTGTGAATGGAATGTCCAAGAATCTAGTAGCTACTCAGTCCCACGAGGCTGGGTATCTCTGTTGGTCTTTTGGATGTGCTGACAAGGTGAGGGCAAGCAGGCGAAGAACAAACCCTGCCTTCTTCCATTGTCCTTATATAGGCTTTCCAGTAGAAGGTGTGGCCCAGATTAAAGGTGTGTCTTCCAGCCTCAAGATCTGGATTAAAAGCATGTTGTCTTCTTGCCTCAAGATCCAGATCACAAGTGTGCCCTCCATTTCTGAATTATAGTTCATTCCAGATATAGTCAAATTGACAACCAAAAATAGCCGACCCAGGCACAGAAGTGAGACATCTAACCAGAAGGTAGCTAGTATAAAACCTTCAAGAAGAGCCTAGAGTTAGGCTTAAGAGAGAGGCACCTAAATGAAGGAATGGTGACAAGAAAATCTTCAGGATCTTAGTAGTAAACAATAAGAAGTTGAATGGTGCTTCATGTATTCATTAATAAATATTTACTGAACACCTGCCTATATGTATTGTGGAATTTATATATTGGGATGGGAGGGAGGCAGAGTCAAGCCCAATACGTTATGTAGCATCCCAAGAATTAATGCTATGGGACGTATCAGGGGAGGAGAAGTTTGATGAAGGTTGCAGATTATAGTTGTAGGGTGATCAAGTTGGGCTTTGCTGAGATGGGATTTGTCAGAGTTAAGTGAGATAAAGCAGTTAGTAATGAGAATATGTTGTGAAGAGGAAAATCCAGTGATGGTTCTATGGCAGGGTCGAGACAGAGCAAGGAGCCAGCAGTCGTGACCTTGAGTAAGTAAGGGGGAATGCCATGGATAGGAAAGCTGGTGGTCGCAGAGTAGGTAGAAAATTTATATTTGGGATATACAGATCCCTTCTCCCAAATGCTTAAGACCAGAACTTGTTGTTTTATCATCAGTACAGCAGCTGCACCTGAATCTACTGCTGTCTCAGCTACTGACTGTGCTTCCTCCATCACTGCTCTGCTGCTCAGGCCCAAGCCTGGCTGGACTTCTTCACCCCGCCGGAACTGCATCTGCCTCCAAATGTAGTTTTTAACTAAGTCTCTATCATTCTATTTTACCAATAAAGACTCAGGAGTCAGATACTAGGGTGAAAACCTAGAGAGGCCAAGAAGCAACCAGCAGGCCGGCAACCCAGCAAGAGAGCTTCTCTTCCACCAAAAAGACCACCAAACTCAAAAGTTCCTCCTCACTACTTCCTGTGCATTTCTCTATCCATTTTCTGGATTCCCTCTAATTCTCTATGGCTACTTCCTGTCAACTAGTTGCTGGCTCTGCCTCTTGACCCAAGGTTGATTTTATTTAATTAGCGAAATCTGGGGGTTCACAATGTTATCAAATATCTTGCAACAAGAATTGTCTTGGATTTTGGAGTATCTGTGTGTATGTAATGAGGTATCTTGGAGATGGAACCCAAATCTAAACACTGAATTCATTTTTATGTTTTATGTATACCTTTTACACAGAGCCTGTGGGGTAGTAGACAATGTTTTTAGTGATTTCATACAGGAAACAAGTTTGTGTACATTGAACCACCTGAGGTCAGGTGTCATGTACAGCATCCAAAATATTTGGATTTTGACCAGGCGTGGTGGTACATGCCTTTAATCTCAATATTTGGGAGGCAGAAGCAAGCAGATCTTTGTGAGTCTGAGGCCAGCCTGGGCTACAGAGGGAGTTCTAGGCTAGCCAGGGTGACTCAGTCAGACCCTGTTGTCATCACCCAACCAAACCCCCCCCCCAAAAAAAATTGAATTTGGGAGCATTTTGGACTTTCAGGTCAGAGGTGCTCAAGATTTACTAATGGCCCCAGATATGGGGTAAGAGAAAGGGAGGGGTGCAATGTTACCCAGTTTGGGGTCTATACAAGTGGAAAAGTGGACTTGCTGTCCACTGGTGTCAGAAAGCCCGCAGGAGAAGCAAGTGTGGGCAGAGGACCAGAAATTCAGCTTTGAATTCAGTATTAGATTAGAGCTATCTATAAGACTAGTGAAGCAGAATTGAACGGGCGAGTCAGACCTGGAGAGAGATGGATTTTGGTGGAGAGGTAGACATGTTTGAAGTCGAGTGGCAAATGAGGTCCTCAAGAAGGAAACGTAGATAAGACAGAAAAGAGGATGAATGAAATCTGAGAGTGAGGAACAGAGAGCAGAATTAGCAAAGAATGGGAGGGAGCCATTTGGAATGGAGAACAAGTCAAGTACACAGGGTCCTGGAAGCTGACTGAAGAACCTTGAAGGCGTGGTCAGCTGCATGGAACACCGGGGACAACTGAGGTCAATGAGGCTTGACGAGTGGCCCCGGGAATTTCATGTATAAACTGAGAGGTGCATTTTTGCCAGTAGATGGTGGCTTACTCCCTGATCTTGGACACGTGGTGAGAGGGGGACGCGACTGTAGAGAATGCAGATTTGAAGGATTTTTAAATAGATGAGGAAGTGCATGAGCACATTTACATTTTAGAAGTTTGTGTTACGATAGTTGATGGAAAAGACACAAGCATTTACATTGGACATGTCATTTAATCATTTTTGACACAGACCTGTGAAACTATCACCATAATCAGGATAATTAATACAGCCACACATGGCACACCTTCTTAGGTGTGGGTTATTTGCTTGTACAGCAGTGGTCCCAGGAGATTATGTCACCTGGTGGTATCAGAGCCATCTTAATATCTGTATTTTATGATAATTTGACTCAATAAATGTACTTCTCAGAGTACGTCTGGTTAAGTGGCACATATTGACCCCTAAGACCCCTAAAATGTCCCTCATGGCCCTGGTAATCACTTCTTTTTACCTAGTCTAGTCCCAGGGGTCAACTCATCTGCTTTCTGTAACTATATTTTCTATAAAGTATAGTTCTGTTTTCTGCAACTATAGCTTTTGCTGTAACTGAAGATAAGCTTTCATTTCCTAGAATTATCTATAAATAACATATAGTGTATACTCATTTTATCATCTTTCATTCATCCTAATTACTCATCATATGTCAATAGTATATCCATATTAATATTTCCTTCTTTTTGCTGTTAATACTTTATTGTGTGGATGGGTAGACCTGTCTCTCCCTGACACCCCCTCCCTCATGTGTGTGCGTGGGGGGGAATGCTGGAGATTAACAAAGGCCTTCACATATGCTAGGTTAGTGACCTCATACCTCTCATTGAGTTATATCCCAGCTCTGATAAAGTGTTCTTTATCCATTCACTAATTGGCATCATTTACGTTGTTTCCAGTCTTTAGCTATCCCTTCATTTTAATGGCATTATATTTAGTAAGAGGAAGTATATAAAAATGTACATTGAGTAGTAACTCTTAAACATCAGATTTATTTTTCCTCTGACAGTATGTTTAAACCCACCTCCTCCACCTCCTCCACTCCCACCTCCCCTTCACCTTTGCCCTCATGGCAATATTCAACTCAAATTTAATAGTAGATTACAAATTACTAAGAGTTAAGGAATGATGAGGGATTGAATGATGAGGAATTCTAGGCAGCCAGAATGGAGACCTTTTTGAGAAGTAACATGAAGCAGGGGAGGGGAAAAAAAGAACAAGGTTTTTCTGGAGAAGATGAAAGGAAAGGGCTGTGTGTGTGTGTGTGTGTGGTGGGGAGAGGGTGTCTTAAGAGAAGACCACTTAGGTGTGCTTAAAGGAAAGAGGTGGCAGCAGAGACACTTGGAGTGAAAATATCATAAGAACAGATGTGGGAAATGACAAGTACTTACTCCTCTAAAACACAAACAGAAGTCAATGCCCACATGCTTAGTCATACCTCTCATGTCCACAGTGTCTTACAGAAATCTTTCTTACTTGTTTTTAGGCATCATTTTGGAGCTAGGGAGTATAGCACTATAATATGGTATAGCACTCACATACATGAGACCCTGGATTCAATCCCCAGTACCACACATGCACACATACACCCCACAGTAAGTAAGCCAATTGTTTCTATAGCTTAAACTTGTATGATCAGTGACTAAATCATTGTTTTCTTCTTCTAGGCAGTAAATGTGGCATCTATGACCTTTTTCATCATCGCACAAGCCCCTGAACCATACATCGTTATCACTGGATTTGAACTCACCATTATTTTCTTTTTCATAGCTTTGTATCTATGCAGACTTGACAAAGTGATGAAATGTTTGTTTTGGCCTTTGCTTGTAAGTGATCACTTTCAACCTTAAACTTTTTCCTGCCATAGGAAGACACTGTAATCAACTACTTGGTTCTTTTAGATCTTTAAGGTGATCTCTTCTCACTGCTAAGGGCTCCATGTTGTCCTTGGGGAAGGCTGTCAGGGATCTAGGGCAGCCACAGGACATAAATTCTCTTTACTGTACCTACCAGTAGGTATGGCTGACCTTTTTGTTTGGAGAATTCTCTTAAGTATAAGTGTTCTAAAGAAATTCAAATTTAGAACCATGTTAATAAATTAGAGCATATTCTTAACTTTTGCCCTTTTTTCTTTTATTAAAAATAGATTCTTTTCTCATACAATATATCCTGATAATAGTTTTCCCTCTTTCTATTCCTCCCAGTTCGTCCTCACCTCCTCTCCCCTCCTGAACCACTATCTTTCTGTGTCTCATTTGAAAAGAACAGGTTTCTAAAAGATAACCAAACATGACAAAATAAAGCATATTAAGATGAAGCAAAATCTATTATATCAAAGTTGAACATGGCAACCCAACGGGAAGAAAAGAGTCTCAAGAGCAGGTACAACAGTCAGAAACCCACTCATTCTCATAGTCAAGAATCCCATAAAAAATATTAATCTAACAGATATAATATATGTGCAGAGGACCTGGTGCAGACCCATGTAGGCCCTGTGCTTGCTGTTTTCGGTCTTTGAGTTCATATGCACCTTGCTTAGCTAATAAGAGGGCCTTGTTCTCCTGGTGTCCTCCATCCCCTCTGGCTCTTAAAATCTTTCTGCCTCCTTTTCCTTGGGATTGTCTAAGGAGAGGGATTTGATGGAGACCTCCAATTTAGATTCTCTATCTGCATAATATCTGGCCATGGGTCCCTGCATCTGTTTCTATCTGCTCCCAGAGGAAGCCACCGCTCTATGATGACTAGATAAGACATTGATTTGTTGTTGTTGTTGTTGTTGTTCTTATTTTTGTTGTTTTTTTTTTTAAGACAAGTAGTATTTGTTAGAGACCCTAGGTCTCTGGGCTATCTAGTCTCAGGTTCTTGGTTACCCAAGCAGTGTTGGGTATGGGTTCCTTCTCGTGGAGTGGGCATTAAGTCAAATCAGACATTGGTTGGTGACTCCCACACGTTCTGTGCCACCATTGCCCTAGCATATTTTGCAGACAGGACAGACTGTAGGTCAAAAGGTTTTGTAGGTGGGTTAGTGTCACATTCCTCTTTCAGTAGCCTGCAGAGTACCTTCCCATACCAAAGAGACTAGAACATAGGGGCGAAGGCACCATCTCTACTTATCCATAGACCCCTCTTCTTTGCTCGACCTCTGTGGGTCTACAGATTGTAGCTTGATTATCATTTACTTAATGGCTAATATCCACTTTTGAGTGAATACATAACACATTTATCTTTCTGAGTCTGGGTTACCTCACTCAGGATTTTTTTCTAGTTCCATCTATTTGCCTGCATATTTCATGATGTCATTTTTTTAATGGCTGAATAATACTCCATTGTGTAAATGTACCACATTTTCTTTATCCATTCTTCTGTTGAGGGACATCTAGGTTGTTTCCAGTTTCTGACTATTATGATAAAACAGCAATGAACATGATTGAGCAAGTGTCCTTGTGGTAGGATGGAATGTCCTTTGGGTATATGCACAGGAGTGTTATAGCTGGATCTTGAGGTAGATCAATTCCCAATTTTCTGAAGAACTGCCATATTGATTTCCACAGTGGCTGTACAAGTTTGCACTCCTACCAGCAATAGAAGAGTGTTCCCTTGCTCCACATCCTCTCCAGAATGAGCTGTCACTTGTGTTTTTGATCTTAGCCATTCTAACAGGTGTAAGATGGACTCTCAAGGTAGTTTTGATTTGCATTTCCCTGAGAGCTAAGGATGTTAAACATCATTTCTTAAAGTGTTTCTCAGCAATTTGAGATTCCTCTATTGAGAATTCTCTGTTTAGATCTGTTCCCCATTTTTTAATTGGATTGTTTGGTTTTTTTGATACCTAATTTCTTGAGTTCTTTATATATTTTGGATATTGGTCCTCTATCAGAAGTAGAGTTGGTAAAATTATTTTCCTGTTCTGTAGGCTGTTGCTTTGTCCAATTAATGGTGTCCTTTGCCTTACAGAAGCTTTTCAGTTTCATGAGGTCTCATTTGGTGGTGGTGGTTGTTGTTGTTGTTGTTGTTGTTGAGACAGGCTTTCTCTGTGTAACAGCCCTGGCTGTCCTGGAACTCACTCTGTAGACCAGGCTAGCCTCGAACTCACAGAGATCCGTCTGTGTCTGCCTCCCAAGTGCTGGGATTAAAGGCGTGCGCCACCACCCACCTTGAGGTCTCATTTGTTAATTGTTGATCTTAGTGCCTGCACTATCAGTGTTCTGTTCTGAAAGTTGTGTCCTGCGCCAATGTGTTCAAGGCTATTCCCCACTTTCTCTTCTATCAGGTTCAGGGTATCTGGTTTTATGTTGAGGTCTTTGATCTACTTGGACTTGAGTTTTGTACAGGGTGATTTGCATTCTTCCACATACCTACATCCAGTTTGACCAGCACCATTTGTTGCAAATGCTGTCTTTTCTCCAGTGTTATTTCTGGCTTCTTTATGAAAAAATCAGGTGTCCATAGGTGTGTGATTTTATGTCTGGGTGGGTCCTCACTTCAATTGATCAACATGCCTATTTTTATGCCAATACCAGGTGATTTTTATTACTATAGCTCTGTAGTACAACTTGATATCAGGGATGATGATACCTCTAGAAGTTCTTTTATTGTTCAGGATTGTTTTTAGCTATCTTGGGTTTTTTGTTTTTCCATATGAGACTGAGCTTTGTCCTTTCTAGGTCTGTGAAGAATTGTGTTGGAATTTTGATGAGGATTGTATTGAATCTGTAGATTGCTTTTGGTAAGATGGCCATTTTTACTATGTTAATCCTACTGATCCATGGACATGGGAAATCTTTCCATCTTCTGATATCTTCTTTAATTTCTGTCTTTAAAGACTTGAAGATTTTATCATACAGTTCTTTCACTTGCTTGGTTGGAGTTGCCCCCAAGATATTTTATATTATTTGAGGCTTTTGTCAAAGGTGTTGTTTCCCTGATTTCCCTCTCAGTCCATTTGTCATTTGTATATAGGAGGGCTACTGGTTTGTTTTGGTTTTCAGTTCATCTTTCATCCACTTTGCTAAAAGTGTCTATCAGCTATAGGAGTTGCCTAATAGAGGTTTTAAGGTCACTTATATATACTGTCATATCATCCGTAAATAAATAACTATACTTTGACTTCTTCCCTTCCAATTTGTATCCCTTGACCTCTTTCAGCTCTCTTATTGCTCTAGCTAAAACTTCAAGTACTATATGAATAGAAATGGAGTGAACAACCTTGTCTTGTTCCTGATTTTAATGGAATTGCTTTGAGTTTTCTCCATTTATGATGTTTTACCTCATTTTTAAATGCATGTGGGTATAGTTTCAGAATTTGGAGACAGAGACAAGCAGGGACAACAAGGAGCTGTCCTTGCCGATCCCTCATCACAAAGTGGAAAGTCAAACTATTTAAGAACATTCAATAAGGGCTGGAGAGATGGCTCAGAGGTTAAGAGCACTGGCTGTTCTTCCAGAGGTCCTGAGTTCAATTCCCAGCAACCACAAGGTGGCTCACAAC
The DNA here is from genome assembly GCA_902168325.1 of Peromyscus nudipes. Lineage (NCBI taxonomy): Eukaryota > Metazoa > Chordata > Mammalia > Rodentia > Cricetidae > Peromyscus > Peromyscus nudipes. Next base: position 12,057 of record CABHPH010102023.1, read on the forward strand.
CATCTGTAATGAGATCTGGTGCCCTCTTCTGGCCTGCAGGCAGAACACTGTACACATAATAAGTAAATAAATAATTTAAAAAAAAAAGAACATTCAATAAAATACAATTTGATCATACTTGAAAATTCTGTAGTCATTTGTGATAATTCCAATTGATCATACTGAGCCATATTTTGTAACATTGAACCTCAACTGCCAGATTCATAGCATTAGAAATGTTTGTCTACTCAAGTGTTCCAGTGGCTACCAGAGCTGTCACAATAGACAAATGGAAATTATTAGTTGACGTCTATATGGCCCTTTGGCCAGGCACTACAAAGCTAGTTCTAGCAAAAAACTGATCAACCTTTACCTCTTTCTTGTCTCTGAAGTCACATCCCAGCATCCTGTCTCGGTGGGTATCCTCTGTGCCCCCAACTCTCCTTCACTCCTTTGTCTAGACAGGTGACTGCCACCTCCTCCTCTGCTGCACTTGTCATGTCTTCTTGGATTCTGAAATGCTTATATCCAAGCTACTAACTACTATTAAGGGGAGGGAACTTCAGAGCTGTTCCCAAACCAGAAACATGCTTTTAAGTGGTACCTTCTGGGACCATCTTTGGAGGCAAGTGATGAGCATTTCAGGCTGGAGGTGTATACGTCAGTTGGTAGAGTGCTTGCCAAGCATAAACAAAGCCCTGGATTTGATCCCTGCATAGCAGAACCTAGGTATATTAGCATATACCTATAATCAACATCTCAGAAGGTGGAGGCAGGAAGATCAGAAGTTAAAGGTCGTTCTTGGCTACACAGAGAGTTAGAGACCAGCCCTATCTCAAAATAATAATAACATAATAAAAATTAAAAATAAACCCCAAACTGGAAGTGGTTCTCAGAAGCCATTTAATCTGCTATCATCAGTCATAAAAGTGATAGAGACATGGAGTTAGGTTATAGTTATAGGTGGAGAGAAAGGAGTTCTCTAATGGGGTTCCTAGTACTGGTGACTAGATGCAACATCTGCTTTCTATATAACTATCGTCACTGATGCCCTATAGGGGATTGTTCCCATGGCCTCTTGCATGCTAGGCAAATACTGTACTGCTGAGCTATATCTCCTTTGACTTTTTATTTTGACACAAGGTCTCACTAATGTTGCCCAAACTAGCCTTGAACTCACCCTATAGCCCAGACTGGCCTTTCACTCTTCCTGCTTCAGCCTCCCAAGTATAAACACCCACCTTGGGAGAATGCTGAGGTAGGAGAACAGGCCAAGAAATGGGGCGATGGATTAAAGAGTTAAACGACCAGATTGTCAGATCTCCCGAGGAGTGGGGCGCTATTGATAACATCTGCAGCACAGGAAGAGAAGCTAGAGCATCAGTTGGGAGTCAGGACCAGGTGCTGGCAACTGAGCTGAGAGAAAATGTAGGGAGTGGAGACAAGTGGCCAGGAAAAGGCAGGAGAGGACCTAAGGGGGCCCAGTGTCACAGACACCAGACAGAAGAGCATTTCATGAAGAAAGGAACAGTGAATAATGTCGTATAGACGGAAAGGAAAGTATTGAAATATGTAGCCCCATTCCCCAGCAGCTGTGCTCATAGAAGGGCCCGGTGGGCTTTCTCCAGAGTAGCTTGCCATGAGTGACAGGTAATAATAGGAAGGTTGTGAGACCAAGCAAGAAAGGAGAGGCAGCTTATAATGGGGAGGCCACCACTGGCCTAATTTCCTATTTCCTGAGGAAATCCAAGGCACAAAGGTAGTAGTAATGGGGCCCCCACAGGGTGGAGCAGTAGAGCTGCCAGAGGCTTCACTACAATTAAAGTGAAGGAGACAGTGTCTGAGGACCACAGCTACTCTGTAAGGAGCAGAAGGGGGTGATAAACACTGATATCCTATAGCCAGTGCTCCCTCACTAGAAGATACTGGTCGCCTGTCTGCCCTCAGATCCGCCATCTGTATCCATGCCCTGACATGATCTGTAGACCAGGCCTCTGTTCCTCTCTAGCACTCCTTGACAGATTGTGAATGAAGGAGCAAACCCAGGGCTCTGAGGTTCAAAATTACTATGAAATCTCCATTTTCTGTAATTAAATTTGCATTCCATTTAACAGCATATTGAGGGTTTGGGGTTTTATGGTTTTGTTTGGTGACAGGGTCTCAGTAGCCCCGGCAGTGCTAGAACTCACTATATAGACCATGCTGCCTCAAACTCAGAAATCTCTTCCTGTCTCTGCCTCCTGAGTGCTGCGATTAGAGGCCTATACCACCATGCCTGGCTGCATATTGAGCTTTCAATATAAAGACAGTGTTTTAAGTTGGGTGTGATGGCTCACACATATGATCTTAGCATGCAGAAGACAGGAGGTCTTTGAATTAGAGATCAGTCTGGGCTACATGATGAGTACCACACCAGCTTGGGCTATAGCCTGAAAATAAACAAACCCAATATTCTAAATTTCCACTAGGGAGCATAGACATTCTGAGATAAGCATGCCTTCCTCTCCCAGCCTGTCCTCTCCTCATACTCCATGGTTCTACACACGCCCTAGAACACCACTTTTGTACAAAGCCATTTATAGCCTAAGTCATAGCTGTTTACAGCTGCCTGACTGAGGTAGTGGGGCCTGATGCCTTGAAGCAGAGCAAAGTATCCAGCCAAAGGGGAGTTAACCCAAGACAGCCAACTCATTGTCTCCTGCAACTTTGTCTTCCTTCCTTAGAGTCAAACCTCTTTTTCTTTCCTTAACTTCTTTTCTTTTGGAATCTAGCATTTCTTCATTAATTTCTTCCTGCCTAATTATTGCAAGTGTACCATTCCATGATAAGGGCAATTTACCCTTTTCTACAATACATATCCATCTAAAAATATAAATTACTCTTGTTAAAATGTTTCAATTAGGGGAAATTATTAAATGAAATAACATAATTTGGCAAGCCACTGCATTACAAATGTGGGTGGGGTTCATCCTAGAAATTACCATTCTAAATATAAGCTGTTTTCAGTTTTTGGGGGGTTGGGTTTTTTATAGGGTCATACTATGTGGCCCTGGCTGGCCTGGGACTCCGTGTAGAACAGGCTAACCTCAAAACTCCTGAGTGCTGGAATTAAAGGCATGACCCACCATGCCTGGCTTCAGTTTTATTAATTTCATTTTAGTAACAGTTATTTGATAGCCGATTATTCCACATTTCCTATTAAAAAAATAAGCATTCCAGCTTCATAGGAGACCCTCTGTACTCCAAATCTTCAGCATAATTATCTGCTTTTCCAAACCAGATGAGTTCTCCCTCTAGTTATATCTATGTTAAGTGAATATATACATATATATGCTTAAATAATTAAATGATTGATATGATATATGAGACCCACTAGGTATGTTGTAGCGCAAATATATAGGCATTATTTTACTATAGCAGTTTAGTTTCTGAAAAGACAGCAATGTGTGCTACATCAAATAAAATGCAGCTTTAAAATTTTTTAGGGATCTGCCCCCATATTTTTTTAGCAGTACTTGTTGGTCTTGTCTCCCCCAACCTCAAGATGCTAGGCATGGAAGAAGCCAGGACCTAGAGCCATGCTAGATCTGAGCTGTATTCCCAGCCTTGGTGGTCTTTGATAACAAGCTGACTTTTCTATTCTGTGTTTTTAGGATATTACCAACTCAATGGTAGCAACATTATTCATGCTTGTTGTGTCTGTGTTGGCACTGATACCAAAACCTTCAAAAATGACAATCCTTGGAGGCGTAAGTAGTGTGTGTATGTGTATGGGGGGGGCATCTTTCAAGTTTCTTCAGGTTTGATCAAAATGTGAATTCATTTGGAAATATGATACAAGCAAGCTGCACTGTATTTGTGCCAGAGACTCCTGGACTGGCATACAGTGCCTACTGGCTTTATAATTTGTGTGAGTAGATGCATTCCCTGACTAGCATAAGTAGACAAGGTTTCATACTGGAGTTATCCAAATAAAGAGGTCCCTACATGTTTCTTACAGGGACGTACCAGATTGAGAGAAGCTGCTAGAATCAGCTACAACCCTTAGCTCTGAGAAACTTGATATTGAACAAAAAGAAAGAAACATGGTGTGGGGGTTTTCTAGTTCTTCTTTTAAAAGATTCACATCACTTGTTAGGTGAGACCAAATATTCCCATAATGCTTCAGATGCAATATAATAGATTTCCTTACTGCAAGGGATGTGGTTGAAAACCTTGCAACTAAAGAGCTATTCTGAGGACTGCTTACAGAGAAGCAAGTCAATTAGGTCAGACTTGATCCTTACAAGCCAAAATGGAAGAACTCATCATTTCATTATACCTCCAAGCTGGTATTTTTCCGAGATTTGGTCATTTGGCTTTTCTAGGCTCTTATCTAGAGAACTGAATTGGAGAATTCTTCCTTCCTGCTTCCTGGTTCTTTCTTAGCAAGGACTACATAGAATTGACTGTGCTTTGCCATGTCTGTCAGAACCCTAGGTTTCAACTCCTCTAGGCACTAAGCCACTTCATAGATTATATAATTTTTCTAGAAATGAGGTATACTGAAATGCCAATCTCCCCCAATTATTTTAAAGACAATTTTATCTATCTAGTATGAAAAAGGTGACCTAGTCATAGGACTCAAATTCATTGACTGAGTTCTTCTTTCGTTTAGTCATTGTGTAAGTGCTTAGAACATAGAACTGTTATCCAGTACAGCAGCCAGTAGTCATATGGCTACTGAGCACAGGAAATGGGGCTAATATGACTTGAGATAAGCTCTGAATATAAAATATGCATTGAATTTCAGAGATTGTATTATCTCTGCAAAAGAACATAGAATATGTTGTTAATAACTTATTATAGCAATGATTTATAAAGGGATAATATTTTGGATATGTTGAGCTAAATAAATATTAAAATAACTTCACTTTTTTTCTTTTTAAATGAAACTCTTGGAAATCTTAATTATGTGGCTCTCAATGGAGACTATGTATTCCTTCAGGGTGGTACTGGCCTGGTGCATGAGGCTCAACTAGCCTCAAGTTGCTTAGAGCCTAACACAAGAGACGGAGTGCAGCCAGCAGTACATAAGCCATTAATGGAGGCTGCCCGGCGCAGAAGACAAGAAAGAGCTATAGCTCTCTGGCAGTAGAATTGCAGTTTGCTCTATTTCCCTTTAGCTCAATTGTATTTTCCTCAGGCCTGTCTAGACTCCTCTGCCTTACATGGATGTTGCCCAGCCTTTGAGTGTTCACTGTGGAGCATCACTCCAGTCCTACAAAACGTGTATCACTACTATGATCCCCAGGACTGAATTTGCTGCCAGTACCAACTCTTTACCCGGTCAAGGATGCTGATAGAAAAATCAAACAGCTGACCACTAAAGAGAGAAATGTTGATTGGTGGCTAAATCCAGTCAGTAGAGCTTTAAAGAATGTGTGCCAGAGCAAATCAGGAGGAAGAGGCAACTTCCATTCCACCTCCAGGGTACTTCTACTCACTGCCATTATCATTTCTTTTACTGTGGAGAGGTATGGGGGAAACTCAGCAATGACCTCTCAAGTCCCTTCCACTTTCGTGTTGGACGGTAGCAGGGAGAACAAGCTCTGTACCCTGGCAGGAAAGAAATCTAGTGGGCAGCTCACTGAGAATTTGTGTGACAGAAGCTGATGGCGGTGTCTCTGTTTGCAGGTGTTTGGTCTTCTGACAGCAATATGTGCTATTGCTGACTGTGCTCTGGTGTACCGAAAACTTCTTTTTAATCCAAGTGGACCTTACCGGAAAGGTTCTTCTACTTACAGCAAAGATGACAGTCAATAATTTGTATTCATTTTTACTAGTTATTAAACGTATTTCTTTATTCTTCCATATATTTTCTGCAGTTCTTTTTTATTATTATTATTGCAATGTGTGTTCCAGCTAGTTTTATGTCGTTCAACCCAAGATAGAGTGCTTTGGAAAGAGGGAACCTCAATTGAGAAAATGTTCCAGGTTGGCAGACCTGTGGTACATTTGCTTAATTGATGATTGATGTGTCCCGGGTGCTGTAAGAAAGAATTCAGGCTGAGCAAGCCATGGGGAGCAAGCCAGTAAGGAACATTCCTCCATGGCCTCTGCATCAGCTCCTGCCTCCAGGTTCCTGCCTTGAGTTCCCACCCTGACTTGCCTAGATGATGGACCTCAAGCTCTCAGATGAGATAAACCCTTTCCTCCCCAAGTTGCTTTTGGTCCTGCTGTTTTCTCACAAAGCCTTAGGTGATGTGGGAGCTTGACAGATTTTTGGACCCTGCACGCTGCCAGCAGCCTTACTGTATATGGCTCAGACCTGGAATCTGGTCAGGCATACCCAGCAAATGACTACAGAACCCCTCTCCTCTGGGTTGGCTGGCAGCAGCTCCTGCAGGTGTGGTTGCTGTTTTGAGTTTCCAGGCTAAGCAAAGCGCCTTTCCCCAGATCACCACAAGAATACCAGACTGCTAGGCTAGGCCGCAGCCATCAAGGGCAAGTGCACGCGGGATAGACTGCCAGCAGCCGTTGACGCTGGTTCCCCAGGGGACGGGCGCCGACTGAAGCCCCAGGACCAGCCAGACACAGTCAGGCTTGGGATACACCATGAATCCCGCATCCACCAGGCATGAGCTCAGCCGTGAGTCCATCTACCCTCCCAGCCGCACAACATCACAATCTGATCTTGGGGATGTTCCCTCACGCTCGGAGTCACTGGTGTCTATCGCCTCTGTTGCCCCTCCCAAAAAACCTCCACTGAGTGCCACATCTACACGGTCAGGGCACAGAGAACAGAGTGCCAGCAAATTACCACCAACGAAACGCACCCAGAGCCAGAAGGTGCCGCCTGGCCATTTGTCTAAAAAAATTAAGATACGTGCATCGTTCAAAAGACGGGCTGAGGGCCGGGCTAAGGTCCCAAAAAGACTCAGAGACAGCTCAAAGCATTTTATCTTCTCATCTGCTGGAGTGTTGAAGGTCTTGAGGATGGTGAGCAGAAGCTGCCCAGCTGGATGGATAGGGGAGGGAGGGCGGTGGCTTCCAGCATTGAGTGTAGAGGTGTGCTGCTGGAGCAAGGCCTCCACAGCTCCCTTTGCCACAGTTTTTTACTCCCTTTCTTCCAACACTTTTTTTTTTTTTGAGATAGAATATCACTAATATAGCCCTGTCTGGCCTGGAGCTCACTATGTTGACCAGGGTGGCCTTGAGTTCATAGAGATCTGCCTGCCTCTGCCTCCAGAATGCTGGAACTAAATGCTGGTGCCACCACCATCCCAGTATCACACAATTCTCAGTACTAAATTGGTAGGTTTTACCCCTACCTTTTCTGTTTTTAGGATTTCCTCTCACAAATAAAAGTAGAAAAGTACTGAGTAAATAGAAAGTTGTAAACCAGCAAGCCCGACTGATAAAGACTGCCATCTAAAAGACCCTATTCAAGCCATACACAACAGGCAGTAATCCAGGAAAAGGGAAAGAGAGAACAGAGACTTAAAATGAGAATGGGGAAATGCTCCTAAACATCACTGAAAGTGAAAGGACCTGCAGATGGGGGCATAAAACTTCTGGGGAGGAAAGTTTAATGACCCAAACAGACCCCAAAATAGAGAAATTCAAACAGAGCAACATATAAAAGCAGAGGAAAAGCAAGGGGCCTGTAAGGTGGCTCAGTGTGTAAATGCTCCTATGACCAATCCTGAAGACCAGACTTCAATCCCCAGAACTCAGATGGTGGGAGGAGAGGACCATCCCTGTAAATTCTCCTCTGGCCTTCTCATGCGCCCTCTCCCCACCTAATACACAAACATAAACAAGTGGGATTTTTTTCATTATAAAAGTGAATCAAATCAGACATATTTAGGGTCAGCTCTTTCAGATCATGAGATATCATTTTGATGATGCTCAAGCTTTTTTAAGAAACAGGCACTTTGGAATGATGTGTTTTTCTGAAGACTGAGTCCAAGGCCTTGCACTTGCCAGACACACTACCACTGAGCTATATCCCCACCCCTTTCTGAGCGTCTGCTTTACCAAGTCAGTCTAATACTGACGTCAACACTTGTCAGGTTTAGAAAAAGAACACAAAAGAGAGATCTCTCAGCACCAAAGCAAAGATTGATGTTCAGGCCCAGGGTGCTTAGCAAGTGTGAGGTCCTGGGATGGATCCCAGAGTGGAAAAAACTGTTACCATATTAACAAAAAACATCCATCTGTATTTTTAAAACATATGCCACAAAAACACAAGGATGATTTGCTCTTAGGACTCTTAAAATAACCCACCATATTATAAGTGAAGGTTATGAGATTAATCAAATAGTGTTTGAGAACATGTGAAAACCCTGAATGCTTGTTTCTGGTTCCCAGAAAGGAGGAAGAAGAAGAGAAGGGACCTATAAAATAAGAATAGAGATTTCATTGCCCTTATAAAACTAAACATCTTTACCCCCAAATCAGCAAAGTCTTCACTTAAAATATCACAAGTATTCTTATTCAAACGAAAAAGAAAAGCAATACCTACCAACATTAGTGGGGGCTTTTCTGGAATGACTAATCATAATTAAGGAAAAGAAAAAAATACTTGAAAAGAAGCAAAATATATTTCTTTCCACTGATATGATTATAAAATTTAAATCCACTGGAAGACTATATAGAACATTTAGCTGGGTGGCAATCAAATTAGTAGACTAAAAAACTTTCTATAAATAACTAAAATGTAAGACGCCAAGCGTAGTAATGCACTCCTTTAATCCCAGCATTTGGGAGGCAGAGGCAGGCAGACATCTGTAAGTTCCAGGCCAGTCTGGTCTATATAGTGAGTTCCAGGACAGCCAGAGCTACATAGTGAAACCTTCTCTCAAAAACAAAATAAAAAGAAAATGTTTCTCTTCACTACAGCCATCAGAATGATCAATATTTGGCAAAGAAGTAAGAACAAAAACCTATAAGAAGAAAACTTTAAGACTTTATAGAGAGAGAAACACTAAAATAACAATTTGTTGTTAGAAGTTAGATGAAACCCCAATTAAAACGTCAACAGGTTTAGTGTAGGGACACGACCAAGACAATCATGGGTATCATAAACAGTCTGAAAATGAAAACTGAGAGGGCTGGGTCAAGCAGTAGTACATACGATGAGCCACCCTACCATTCAAAAAGTACCCTAGAGGCTGGAGAAATGGCTCAGCAGTTCAGAGTACTTGCTGCTCTAATTGGGCTCTGTTTCCAGTGCTCAGGTCAGTTGGATCACCATCCCCTTTAACTCCAGCTCGAGAGAGCTGACACCCTCTCTGGCCTCTATGGACACACACACACACACACAATTTTTTTAAAAAGTACTTTAAAATTGACAACTCAATGAGACAATAGACTCAAAAGAGACACAAATACATCTGAGAATTTATTATATGACAAAGATTACATTTTCGATCATTGGGGGAAGTTCTAGCATCTCCCAGTGAATGACTAATGTAATCAACTGGACAGAAAGAAAACTGAGGTTCTGCGTCACTATTTCTGTCAAAATCAACATAACTTAACCAATACATACTTGGGTTTCCTTCCAGAAATACAAACCAGTAGTAGTGATTTTTTTTTTCAGAAGACAGACTAGCCCATGCCTTTAATTCCAGCACTCAGGAGGCAAAGGCATGTGGTTCTCTGTGAGTTTGAGGCCAGCCAGAGCTACATAGTGAGATCCTATGTGAAAAACAAAACAGAGACTAGGTTTGGATAGAGAAGAAGAAAGAAGTTTAAAAACTTTTCTGTGTTCAATCTTTATTTGCATATATTATTTAACATCTAAAAATACTTTTAAATAGTGCTGGGAATGTAGCTCAGTAGTAGATGGCTTGGCTAGCATGATGAAGATCCTGGGTTTGACCCCTAGCACTGAAAAATTAATTAGTTAATTAAAAATTGAAAAATGCAAGCTAAGAATGAAACTCAGCAGTAGCATGCTTACCTGGCGTATGCCAGCCTCTGAGCTCAAGCCCCAGTACTAAAAACAAATAATTAATTTAAAACAATTAAAAATAAAATATTTGTGGAAAACACTACAGGCACGGCCTGGAAAGACGGCTCTGAACAAAATTGCCTGCTGCACAGGACTGACCTCCTGGGTTCAGACCCTCAGAACCCATTCAGAAGCTGGATGAGACAGGATGCAGTCTGAAATCCCGGCATTCCTGCAGTGAGGTGGGAAGCAGAGACAGGAGAATAGCCCTGAGTACATGGCATGGCAGCAAACAGCAAGAAGCCCTGTCTCAAACATGGCGGAAAGTGAGGCCTGTTGCCTGAGATTGACCTCTGACTGCTACGTGCGTGCCATAACACTCATGCCCTCACACATAAACTTGTACACACACACAGACACACACACACACACACACACACACACACTTTTTTAAATACAGGCTACTGCAGTATAATCAAATTAAATGTAACAAATGCTGCCAGTTAACATGTGCTCCTGCTAAATAGCTACACGCATTGAACAAACCTGTTCTTTTCTTGCAGTGTATTATTGCAGCATCGGTGGTTTGTTTCGTCGTTGGTGGCGCCCATGAGATGTTTGTAGCAATCACAATTCAGGAAACCTGCATCGTCCTATTTTTTATCATAGTATATTTGGTAACCCTTCAACACTTGCTGATCTGTATACAATGGCCTTTGCTTGTAAGTGTTCATTTTCATAATTCAAAGCTAAGCTTTGCTCATAACCCCAAGAGTAAGTTTGTCCTCATTTTCTTCCAGGGAAGACAAAAGAGATCTCTAGACAAGTACATAGCAGAGCTATGACGGAGTATTGTCCTGTCCCGGGGAGAAACCACCCAAAACTCAGGAAGGTCCCTTGGACTCCTCTGTTTTCAGGACAGTCTCCTGCTTTTAGCTGAGAGTGCAGAGTCCATCCCAAAGGGCTTGTGTGAATGAGCACGTGCCGTATTTTCTCCTTGTCCTAATGAAGAAGAGAGATGCTTGTAAAAGAGTGTCACTCAAGTAGATTTATAACCCACCCCAAACAAGAGTTGGCATAACAGAGTTATGGAAAATTTATTTGTGTGGGTCTAGGAGCCACGATCTTAAAGGGTGGTGGTATCCAGGAAAGGATGCTATGTCGCTTTTTCCACATTTTCTTTACCATTGAGAATGCCAGAAGCTAGGCCTGGAGGCCTCTAGCTCTCCAGCGGCCAAAGTAGGTCCAGTCCCTTGCCTTGGGGCCTTCCTTACTAGCTCTGTGACCTTTATATTTTTTTAGGAGGATGTTTGAAGTGGGTGAGATAAGTCTTTGCTATATAGAAAAAGCTACACTTGAACTCACAAGGTAACTTAGGCTGCCCTTAAAAATAGCATCCTTCTGCCTCAGCCTTCTGAGTACTGGGATTACAAGCATTTGTCATCAGACTCCTAAGACCTCGTAGCTTCATTTTCCCCAACTAGGAAATGCAGAAAGGGGGAAGTGTATGGAGGAGTCCCTATCTCATAGGGTTTCTGTAACATTGGAATGTGTATAAAGATGGCATAGTACTTAGCACCAAGTACACACTCAGTACATGGTATCCAGAAAAGAAAAACAAGCTGCCACATCCCGTAAGGTATTTGGATAGTTTGGGCCATTCTTTCTTACTGTGAACAATCCTGACATGGCTCCCATCTCTTCCACATCTCACTTCCTTTGTTTATGTGTGGAATTGAATCTAAGGCCTGAGCATGCCATGAAAGCACTCTACCACTGAGCTATATTTCTGTCTTTCAAGACTCATGTCTCCGAGTATTTTGCTAGCCTGTGTAAAAGTGCACTGCAAACATGCCTGGTGCCCATAGAAGCCAGAAGAGGGTGCCAGATCCCATGGAACTGGAATCATAGTAAATTGTGAACTACCACACTGTGAACCCAATCCAGGTCCTCTGCTAAGAGCAGCAAATGCTGTTTACTGCTGAACCATCTCTCCAGCCCCACACCTCTCTTTTATATTTTTCTCGTTTTAAGAGGGGGTCTCAGCTTATTTCCCAGGCTAGCCTTGAACTTACTCTGTAGCCTAGGCAGGCCTTGAACTTGACATCTTTCTAAGCAGCTGGAATTACAGGCCTGTGCTCCCAAGCCCAGTCTCAGTTCTTTATAGTACATTATTTCTAACCTTAAAGTGGAGTGGGTTGCTGGTGAGCTGGATCTCAGATATTCTCTTCAACTGTATGAGGCTTTTTTAAAGAGGCTGCTGAACTGTGTCTATCCCATAGAGTAACGAGCCTCAGAACACTGAAGAAACATGAGCTGCTGTCATTGGCTGCACGGAAGGCCCTTGGTTTGGGGAGTTATTAAATACCAGAAGGTTTCTGGGGTGGGGGTGGGGGGACTAAAGTCTCTGCCCATGGCAATTTTCAAGGGAATATAAGGTGGGCATTTCTAAACACTTGCCACGCCCCAAACGCCTTTTCCTATTTTGTTTCGTTTGATCCTGCCAACCATCCAGTAGGGCTGTGATCGTCTGCCACTCCCTACTTAACAGATGAAACTACTGGAGTGAGAAGATGAAGTTGCCCACAGCCATATATAGGTTTCACTGGAACTCGGACTTGAGGTCAGGCCTCTCTTGGCTCTAAAGCCCAGACTTCACAGGCTTTAGCATCTTGAGGCAGTTTCTCCAGCTTCATTCAGCCCAAACCACCTCACTGAAGCCGCATGTCTATGCCTTCCCCATGTTCTCTGGCTTCCTAGTGCTTTTCTCAGAAGGTGAAGCCAGAACCCTGATGGGTGTATACAGGTGTGAGTGACTGAGTAGGAACTCATGAAACTTGGAGTGACTGCCATAAGATCTACTTGGGTACCATGCCAAGACTTTATTTTAAAAACAAACAACAACTCTTTCGAAGGATTATAACTTTTTATTTTTAATGATGTGTATGCATGGTGGGGTGAGGTGGGTGCACAAGAGAATGAGTGCCCATGGAGACCAGAACAGGGTGTTGGATCCCCTGGAGCTAAAGTTACAGGCCATTGTGAGCTGCCCGACATGGATTCTGCAAATTGAACTCGGGTCTTCTGCTGAGCCATCTCTCCAGCAGGCAAGATTTAAGAAGAAATAGAAGAAAAGCTAAAGAGAGCCATGAGACACCATACCTCACTGAAAGGTACATAGGAAATATCCAGGAAGTAACCCAGTCAGGCTGGCTAGCAAGCAGCTCTTGGGCATGTGCTGCCCACGAGAGAACCTCTGCTCACAGTGGTCACAGGAAGCTCGGGCCAGCTCTTAAACTCCAGGCCTTTGATCAACTCCAGTACAGCCAGCTCTTCTACCCACAACCATCTGATGGGAAAATGCCCTCTTTTCTCTGAAGAAGGTGATGAGTGGGATTTAGAGCCCCTGTCTTTTTTCCTGCTATTGTTCTCCAGGGCATCATGGGCCAGTGTCTGGCAGAGCATCAGGTATATGCCTAATGAGTTCCTCAGAGCCTAATGGGGAAACTGGGTGACTAAGGTTGTCCAGGTATTGGGATGTTCAAAGAACAAGTGGTACACATAATAAACCACCACACAGCTGGGCAAGTGGGGAATGACCTAACAGACTTGAAGTGTTTTTAACCCTTCGAAATAGGACCCAAATTCTTGCCTCTTATCCTCTCCCTTCCTTTCTAGTCTTCCCCTTTTGGGTCCCACAAGATGAAGGACATATGCCACTTTGGTGCAACTAGCTACCATTGGGTAGTAATGGGGAGCCCCCGGTCTGGCAGGAAATGTGCCAGTTTAGTGAGGGTATTGGTGCCGGGGTGAAGACTCAACATGGTAGCAGGTAGATGGACTTGGAGATGTGTTGGCATTAAGTGGCAGGAGTCATGTGGGATCTGTCACGAGACAGGTGGGGGAGGCCCCAGAACTGGTTTGGCCTCTACACAGTCTACAGGTACCCAGTGTGCACGGAGCTACTTCCTTCCAGCCTTTCTTTCCAGACAAAATTACTTGGTACAAAATGTATAGGGTGAAGGTAAGTGGTGATTTCTAATTTAAAGACCCCTACAGGGATAGAGTTCTTTTACCTCCCGTTTTTCTTCTTGTTTGACAATGGGCTGGGGGTGGAGCTAGGGATGTAGTTCAGTCAGGATAGGCTTGCCTAGGACACCCAAGGCCTTTGGTTTGATCTCTAGTACTACATAAACTTAGTGTGCTGGCATACACCTGTCATCTCAGTACTCAGGAAGCAGGGAGATCAGAAGTTCAAATACCAAGTTCAAGGCTAGCCTCAGCTACATGAGTCTCTGACTGGGAATAGAAAAAAACAAATACTGAGGGTAAAGATTACCACCTATCAGGGACATGGAAAGGCCAATACCCTTTACCCCCACCTGACTCCACACACACACACACACACACACACACACACACACACACACTCATGAGGTCAGCTTCAATGAGGACTATTTAAGTTTTTTTTGGGGGGGGTTGTTTGTTTGTTTTTGTTTTTGTTTTTGTTTTTTGTTTTGTTTTTTTTTTTGATGTATTTTTCCTGGGCCACCCTCTCTGATGAATAATGGAACCTGGACTTGGGATCCCAATGTTTCCAGTCAGCAGCTTCTTTGAAGTCTATGCTGGGGACTCTATACTGAGAGGTACAAGCTCAGCTCTCAGCCTCTAGCAAATGTAGAATGTGCCTCTGTATCACATTCCCCACAGACCGTCTTTCTCTGTGCTGGGGACACGGTCTACAGCCTGAGGGTTGTTGACTTCATCTAATATGTGCTGATGTCATCTGCCAATATACCCAAGGAAACAGTGAATTCTAACTACTGTAAGGCCGGGGTTGTGGCACACATGTAATCCCGGTACTGGAGAGGCTCACTCAGATGAAATGTGATTTCAAGGCCCACCTGGGCTACATAGCTGTCTCAAATAAGCAAACAAAAACTTGCACTCTCCTGGATGAATAGCATGTATTTTCAACACTTCTGTATATTACTAGTATGGTCAGAGCAATTGAGTTCTGGTCAAGAAGAGACATTTTCCAGTAGAAATCACTCTTGTTGTTGTTGTTGTTAATTATTTTTGGTGTGGATGTGTGAGGACAGAGGTGCAGAGTTCAGAGGATGACTTTCGGAAATCCATTCTCTCTTTCCATCATGGGTTAAAGAATCAAACCTATGCTGTCAGGCTTGAGAAGCAAGGGATTTAACCCACTGAGCCATCTCTCCTGGCCTTTGTTTTTATGGTAGGCACTTCCTGTGTAGCCCAGGCTAGCCTCAAGCTTAAGTTCCTCCTTCAGCCTCCTGAGTGCTATGATTACAGGCTACACAGACACCTGGCTTAGAAAGAGCTCTTTCTACATAATAAACACACTTTAACCTGAAACTCTAGAGAGATGATGATTCTGAAAGTACCAGAGGCATCTTTACATGCTCGGGTGTAGCCATGTGAGAAGGTCCCCTTAACTTCCTTTTCAAGTTAATGAATTTTTTTTCTAATATTCAGAAAATTTTCAAACTAAGCATTCAATCTTTCCATTGTTGTTGTTTGTTTGTTTTTTGAGACAGGGTCTCACTATGTTGTCTTGGCTGTCCTGGAACTCCCTATATAGACCAGGTTGTCTTCAAACTCATGGAGATCAGCCAGCCTCTGCCTCCCCAGTGCTGGGATTAAAGGTGTGAGCCACTATGCCTAGCAGCATGCAATCCTAAAAGGCATAGTTTTCTTTTTTCACTTGATTTCTTTGAGACAGGGTCTCATGTATGTAGTTCAGGCTAGCCTTGAGCTTACTATATAGTCAAGAATGACTCCTGATCATTTTAGCCCACCTCCTGCATGCTGGGATTACAGGTGCACATCACTATGCCCAGCAATTAAAAGTACATTTTTTTGCTAACTATAATTTTAGTTTTTGACATCTTGAAATTATTAGGGAGCTTTGTGGCAAATGATAGTCAAGTAGGACATTCATCTCACTTTAGTGAGAGGATGGGATCTGAGTCTTTGGGGTGTTTAGAAGAAAGAATGAGTTGGGATGGCATTCCTGGGGAAGGCAGAGGCCCCTCTATGCACAGCCAAGTGCAATGGCAACTTCAGCCCAGCCATGCAGGATGACATTTCTCACAATGTCCAGAAGAGGCAGACAGGAAAGTCTGTACTTATGGCAAAAGGAAGGGGAGAGAAGAATAAAAATTTAAAAAGGGAAGAAAGAAAAGAAAAGAAGGGAAGAAATGGATAAGAGAAAGAAGATGACCGTGGACATCACAATGCTGAGGGTCCTAGCCACTTCCTGGATGAACAACCCTTCAGCAAGGTACCACAAACTGGGAATAGTAAGAGTCTTTTGTGAGAATTGAATAATTTCTCGTATTACTACCTTGGCCCAATACATGGCACACAGTAAGTGCTCAATAAATGTGAGCTAGCACAGAAAGATGTAGAGGGCAAAGCACAGCTCCCAGAGATGACAGATCAGGAGCTGATTCCACTGTCATGAGGAACCTGAGCCAAAAATGGTGAGCAGTAGTCTAATGAGTTAAAATTATGACAGAGTGCCAAAGATTAGCTAGATCTATTCATTAGTATATTGTTATCAATGTGCTTTGGTCCAAATTCTCAATGACCTAGAACCATAACTAGCTCATTTTGGCTTTTAAAAGTTAACAATGTTTTCATTTTGTTTGGTTGTTTTTGAGACAGAGTCTCACTCTGTAGCCCAGGCTGGCCTTGAACATGAAGTGATCCTCCTACCTCAGCTTCCTGAGTGCTTTATACTCTGTTTCTCAAATTTTCATTCACATCTTTGAGTATCTTGTTTTACACAATCATCAAGTACAAAGTTTCCCACTAAGTTTTGAACTCCTGTCTAGCCTCAGCCCGCCTCCCCTCTGCAGGCACCTCTCTTTGAACCAGCAGAATCCAGCTCAGTCTTATTCCTCAGCAGCCTTGCGCTATGGCCTCATGCTAATGTTGACCAATAGTAAAGACATCAGTGCCTTTTCCAGAGACAGGTGACATGACTGGACTCTGGGTTCACCAATCATAACAGGAAGAACACACAGAGTCTGCAGTAAGTTCATTCTTTGTACATTCGCAGAGCAGATATCACAAGTCTACATCTTATGCACTGCCTGTACTTACCAGAGGCACAGTATGTAATGTTTCAGATTCAGTGTTCCATTTAACCCTCGGATCAATGTAATCAATCCCAATCATCATCCCCATATAAAAAAATTAGTAGGCTGGCAGAGGGATGATTAAAAAAAAAAAAAGATCCCAGGTCCCACATCCAAAAATTGGCAGCCAAAGACCTGAGTCACAAAAACACTGTGAGCTTATTTGTTCCACATCATGTGAACTCTCCAGAAGCCTTCCACAGATAATGATGGAAATGGATGCTGCACTTGCAGTCTAAGGTGATAGACAGCTCCTAACTTCTTTCCTGTTCATGCTCCTGATGGGAGTCAATAATGAGTTCAGTATTGACTCCTCTCCTTAGGAGTTGTTCAATTGTAAAAAACTTAATAAACTTCTCCAAGATGGCTATTGCATTCTCTGTAGAAGCACACATCATAGCAATTCTTTGGAGGGCTGCTTTGTGATAGTTAAATGAAGTAGTCTAGGAATTGCTTGGCACATTGAAGAGAGCCATTAAGGTCATCATGGTTTCTTACACTGAATGGTCAGGCTTCTTTCTACATACAGGCTCATATCCCAGACAGGCTGCCACCACCACTTAAGCCATTAAGAATGTGGTGAGGTTGTCTGTGTATCCTGAATAATGGGCATTAACAGATTAGAAGCAAGATTATAAAACATCAGTAGTGAACTTCTGCCCTCCAGGGTCCTCCCATTGTGCTGTAAGCCTGTATTTAAGATCTCCTCCCCCCTTCAATAAATGACATTCGGCATTTAAAATTTAAAATATATATATATAATTGAATGAATACTGCAAATGTAATCTATGAATACCACAAATGTGATTAATATCTTGAGTGTAATTAATGAATATCATGAGTGTAATTTAAAAAATAAATTAATTAAAAAGAAAAAAAAGAATGTGGTGAGGAGATAGTTCATTTGGTAAAGTGATAGGCTTGCAAGCTTGAGGACCTGAGTTCAATCCCAGAACACATGTTAAAAAACAAACAAAAACCAGACAAGCTTGTCAGCACTGGGGAGACAGACACAGGAAGATCCCTGGGAGCTCTCTGGCCAGATGGCGTAGCCTACTTGAAAAAGTGAGGCCTAGGAAAATGGCTCAGAGGGTACCTGTCACCAGTCCTAATGACCTGAGTTCAATACCTGGAGTTCACATGGTAGAAAGAGAAAACCAGCTCCCAAATGTTGTCCTCTGACCTCAATATACATGTGTATCATGTGCATCCCTCCCCCACCACACACACACATACAATGAATAAAATATAACTAAAGATAAAAAACGTAAGATGGACAGCTCCTGAGGAATAACACCCAAGTTTGACACACAGACTTAGAGTCCTCCAATTATATGCCTGGTCAAATCATTGTTTTTTACCATAGGCCCTGTCCACACACTGGTCCCACTAACTCCATCATCGCTCTACCATCAAAGTGTAGTGTCCCACTCTAAGAGAAACCCTTCCTATCCACGCTCACTCTTCCAGTACACAAAGAGGCAGGCTGGCCTGTAGTTGAAGAGCCTATAACCAAAATGCAGAACAAAGGACATAAGAACTGGAAGATAAGCCAGGAGGTGGTGGCACACGCCTTTAAACCCAGCACTCAGGAGGCAGAGCCAGGCAGATCTCTGTGAGTTCGAGGCCAGCCTATTCTACAGAGTGAGATCCAGGACAGGCACCAAAACTACACAGAGAAACCTTGTCTTGAAAAACCAAAACAAAACCCAGAACTTGAAGATATATCAGGCTGATTTAATTATGGCCTTGTCTCAGACAAGAGCAAACAACACAGCCATTCAATTCAGAAAATCAAGTCTGCTCTTCAGATGGGTTTAGGTGTTCTCAGGATACATGGGCTCACAAAATAACAAATATAACCCAACTTTTAGAGCATTAATTTTTACCTATGGATATAGGAATATATTGAATGAATGAACTACTAATATAAAATTTACCCCCAAACCCATATGTTTACATATAATAAAATAAATAAGTTATGGGATAAAATGAAGAATCCACATAAAAATATAAAACTTCAAAAAAAGTCATGTTATGGAGGGCCAATTTTGGCCAGTCCTAGACCACAGAATCTAGAATTGCTGTACCTTTAAGAAAAGCCATGGAAGGGGATGGAGAGATGGCTCCAAGGTTAAGACTCCACAGAGTACCCAAGCTCAGTTCCCAGCACCCACATAGGACAGCTATGTGTGTGTGTGTGTGTGTGTGTGTACACATATATATATGTACACACACTCTGAAATCATGAACCAA
>CABHPH010102024.1:0-15951 GCA_902168325.1 Peromyscus nudipes
GAAAAATTTTTAAAGAATTATGTTTCATTTAGTATGATACAAACACAAAAATAGATTGTAAATTTGGGGCAAGGAACAATACAAAAAATAAACTTCAAGTGGAGGAGTCAACATAGTTTTAAGAGCTATTATACACCCTCTAGATGTCGAGGTAGCATGTTCTCTTTACAATGTGTGGAGCCTCTGCCAGTTTCTTAGTGAAAGCAGATGCTTTAGAGGTAGAGGAACAGGATATCAATAGAAAAAGTGTCAGATAACAATGTCTGTAGAATCAGCCTTACAGAAAACTTCAGCAAATAAAGGAAATAAAGTAGCTCACATGTTTTGAAGCTTTGGTACAAAAGGCTCTCAAAGTATGGCCCTCAGCATCAAAATCACTTGAGAACATGAGAGAATGTAAATTGCAAGACCCCATCTAGACATAGTAAACCAGAAAGTGGGCGTGGCATCTTTGAATTGCTGATTAAAGCTGATTCGAATACTCCCTCAAGTGAGAAGTACTCCACTTTACTCAAAAGCAGGTAGGAACTGAAATACACCAGAGAAAAGGAAGCTGTGGTAGACTGAGTTTTTGAAACTTGTAACTGCTGAAAGACATGGTCCTCCTAGAGGAAACAAGGTCACTTGCTTTTCCTACCAATACATTAGCTGCAAAATACACGTCCCTGTGGTCGTGGGTCAAATGAGCCAGGTAAATGCAATTCCTATAATGCTCAGTCTAAGAACAGAATGCTTACCAACAGTAATGAATTTTTTGTTATAATTAAAATTCTATCTTTTCCTCCCCAAACCACAAATGCAAGCCGCAGGCAATGTCTCCATAGACTATAGCATGGAAAAGAGGAAAGGGGGAGTCAATTAAGAAGCAAGCACTTCCTTAGGCAAGTTATGAAGGTTGCTGTCAACAGTGAAAAGCCAGGATACTTGTGTGTCCTCTAGAAATGTTGTGAAAGAAATGGCATTTCATCCCTATGCTCTTCTTCCCAAGAGCCTGGAACCCCAGTCTTCCTGTTGGACAGATGAGAATAGAGAGACATTCTATAAAATATCCAAGCAGTACTCCTCAAAACTGTCAAGTTCGTTGGAAACAAGTCTAATCAACTATCGCAGACCAAAAGAGCCAGAGGAGACCTGGTGACTAGGTGCAATTTGGTATTGTGGAAAGAAAGAACCTTGGAAGAGATAAAAGGATATCAGAGTTAAAGCAAAAACGTAAAGAAATGTGAACACAGATTTCAATTAGTTCTAATATAAAAATACAGATTTACCAATTGTGGAAAATTAATCACACCACCATGACATTAAAAATAGGGGAAACTCCTGGTGAGGTATCTCTCTACTATTACTGCAACTTTCCTATAAATAGAAACTATTCTAAACTTAATTTTTAATTTTAAAATTTTAGTCTTAATAAGTAGCTATCCAATTCAAGTGCATTCCAAATATACCAACAAAAAAGTGCATATTTCAGAAAAATATCTGGTGATTTTTGTAAAGTTTTCAAGTATCCCTCCACTTACTGTCTCTCTGGATATCCACAAATCTTTACTTTTCCATATTTGAAATGACTTATTTTCTGGTTTCCCATATCTGCTTGAATGAATAACAATGTAAGTTTTAATTATGTATATTTTAAATCTGAATAGTCAAGCTCCTTTTCCTTGTCACTTTTACTTAAATACACCAAAATTATTCTATTGAACACAAGACATTCCTTTTCCTTTTAATAGTCTTTAGAAATCTGGCAGAAAATTGGGACTGCTTTATTCCAACCGACCTTGGACTGACTGAGGTGCAGAGTCATATTCTGGCTATTTGATACTTAGTAGAAGCAGCTGTGGAAGAAAAAAAAAGCAAGGCATACAGACTCAGCAAAGAAAAATTTGATGGGAACTTCCGTATAGTTTATCAAATAAAAAGATAAAATAAAAGCCAGTTCTACAGTTTTGGGATCCGAATTAATAAAGGCCCATAGAAGAAACATGTGGTAAAGTTATGATAAGGGGCAGATTTAAGGCAGAGAAATAACCCTGAAGATATAAATCATGGAAATTTTTGTCATAGTACAACCAGTAAAAAGAGGACCAGCTTTAGCTCTTTATTCTACTACTGCTGATGAAACAAGCTTACGGAAGATAAACCAAGTGTCCCCTCTCTTCCAGGAAAAGATTCAGTAGTCATGTCTTTTTGCAGAGTGAGATAACTTTAGGCAGTATCACACCATGTAGCCTTAGCTGGCCTGAAACTCACTGTGTAGATCAGGCCTTGAACTCATAGATATCTGCCTGTCTCTGCTTCCAAATGCTGTGATTAAAGGTATGTGCCACTAAGCCTGGCCAGCAAATTTTAAAATTTACACTTTAGTAGGAAGATTATCAGGCTCATTTAGGAGGATCTACCACTAATTAACTGGCAAAATTAAGTAAATTTCATAATAAACAGGAGTTTCTTTTATATATATTTTTAATGAATTTTTGTGCATATTTTTGAACAGCACCTCTCAGTTCTTGACAAACTTTTTTATATTATCTCATTTCAATCTAACAATGAAGTGATAAAATTAACCAGGCAGTGATTATCTTCCTTTCATAGGTGAGGAAATGCAGTTTATAGAGTGTCTTTAATTTAAGACAGG
The DNA here is from genome assembly GCA_902168325.1 of Peromyscus nudipes. NCBI lineage: Eukaryota > Metazoa > Chordata > Mammalia > Rodentia > Cricetidae > Peromyscus > Peromyscus nudipes. The sequence goes on from CABHPH010102024.1 coordinate 2,636, forward strand.
TCACGCAGCCAGAAAGTTGAAAGGGTGAGTCTGACCTTAAGTTTTCTGACTTAGATGTCTGCTCTTCACACTTCATAAAGCTATCTGGAGATGTCTTGCAGCCCTAAAATTCCATTACCCTTTGACTAAGAAATGGCTTTCAAATTTTAAATTCATAATCTTCTCTCTCCAGCTAAATAAATATGAATGTTCCACTGGAAAAAAGTCAATATGTTTTTCTAGTTCAAAATGAGAAAAAAGATTGGAGATTTTAAAAGCATAACAATCAATCATAATTTTAGCATCTCTTTTAGATTTAAAAGGTTTAACATGCTTCACGAAAAGTGGAGCAATTCCTCAAAAGAGCATTAATAAAGCTGCAATCAAATCTTAGACTGATGTATTATCACAAGACAATAGAAACCAAGGAGTTCATGATTTCATTTTGTCCCTCAGTCTAAACTATGGTAGGAACCTAAAAGTAATGAAAAACAAGGAAGCAGCTGTTTTCCTCCATATATCATGGTTTGAAACTATAGTACCTATTATTTTTTGGATTTTGGCATCTCAGGTGCGAAATGAGAATCTAAACAATGATAATTAAATTATAAAAAGTGAAAGAAATAAATCTTGAGAAAATTCTGACACTGCCACTCTATAATTATGAATTTCACAATTACTAATTTAAATTTATGTTAAGTGGTAATCTAAAGAATTTTCATTACCTTAGTAATTTACAAAGGGAATCAGGTAGGCCTTAAAAATGTTAGATTTGTCTTAAAATAGTTACAAGCTTAAAAATACAAAATTATTACTAGTAATAGAGAACACACACAAACAACTCCATCCTCAAAATGATTGAAAATCCAGAAAACATAACAATGCAAATCTGTATTAGCATTAGGAGGCTGGGAAGTCCAGAACAGTAAAGAAATTCCCAAAGATATAAAGCATCTCAAATTCACAGAAAAGTACAGAATTGTTAAAGAATTCATTAATATGTCAAGACAACGGGGTTGAATTGTGAATTTTCCCAGATGAAGCCTTAGATAATTGCAGCAATAGAAGCCACAGTGGATGAGAAAGAGCTATGAATTAAAAAATGGTAGAATTGGATGTACCCATTAACTATGGAAAAATGGCCCTGGCATTTGCTCCATACATTAAAGCACTTGGAACATCTCCACACACAAAATTAGGAGTTTTGAAAACTACCTCTGCTGTGTCCACTGGGGTGAGAAAAGTAGATCATGGAGACCATGTTAGGCTATTATGAAAGAAGGAAAGACCCCACACTCAGGAAACAAGATACATACACATGCTGTCTAAAAATGAAAGGGCACCACTGCATAAACTCTGGCTCCTTCACTTAAGGGCTGGATTCGGGTACCCTATCATCAAAATGCTCACTCATTGCCAAGGAAATAGGACCTCTCCTTATATGTAGAAATTATGCCTCTAGGAACAGTGACCAATCTATCCCAGCAACGATAAGTCTGAACAGACAACCAAGAACCCACAAATATTTGAGGAAAAATGAACAAATTGGAAAAAAACACATACAAATAGGAAGAAACAATACCCCACAGAACACAAAATAGAAGAAACATTTAAATAACCTATCAATACAGAGTGTTTAGTGAGACTGCTCCATTAAAAAAAAAAAAAACTTCTCTGACAAAGAAACAATGAAGTATCTGAAATCTTAAAATCTCACAGCTACTTCTTAAAATCTCAATGAGTTAGCTGAGGTTACATTAACAAAAGGAAAATCAAATCAAGACATTTCCCAGAGTACAATACAGAGTGATTAAAAACTATTACACGAAACCTAAAAGGTGTGTAGGGTAAATTCACTGGTTCCAATATCAGATCTACTGGAGGTGCAGGGGTGGAGAAAATAATTGTTAGGCTGGGGAAAGATGACTCTTTGAATTGTAACACCCAGCAAATGTTAAGCAGTAATAATAAAAATGACACATAGACAATTACTGATACGATTTCTGAACCATGATGAAAGCTATCTGAGAGGGAGTGGTAATAGGACTGGCATCATAGCTCTTGCCAGTAGCATAGAATTTGAGAAAACTAAAAGAAAACGTCTTTAAGTAGCCCTAGTGCATTCCTTCAAAAATATAATCTGATAACATTTACAGTGATCGATTTGCCATAGGTACAAAAGTGAAAATTAAATATCCCTTAACAATGCAGCTCTACTAGCAGCAGTTTATCCTGCTAGTGAGTTTACACCGATCCAAATCATAGACATAGAATCATACTGACCTGGCTAACTAGAGTAGGCCCACACACACACCTGTGCAAGTTGCTGTTAGCTAATAATCCCTCTTTCACTTTCTTCCTTTCCTCAGACAGCCAACAAGCTAACTACAGCATCATTTCTTCCCCAGCTATCCATCTTAGACTCCCAAACGCATTTCCATATATATCAAATTTTCCCAAGCTTGTGAATATTTATTGACATCTGTAAATAAGGTAACTATAAGCTGTAGTACTTGAGGAGCATATTTCATGTACATCAAAATATTTTTCATTCAAAGGTAACTAGCAATAGTGGAGGATACCAACCTGGAAGAGTCCAAACAGTAAACTTTTTTCATACTAAATAAAGATATCTTTTCTTTCTCCCAACTAAATTTATGATCTTCTTTTTAAAAAATAGAATGAATAAGGTCTGTCACATGTCTCCCTAAAGAGTAAGACATATCTGTGCATAGTCAGTCTGAAAGGAGAAAAGAACACAAGTATAAGATGAGAAAAGACACAAAGAAGAGACGGAAAATTAAGTCTACAAACTCCAGGTTGCCTGGAAAGAGTAGGAGGATCTCTTGTATGAGCTCAGCGTGGGTCTGTTTTAAGCTAATTCAAAACCCTTCCAAATGAGCTTATTAGATTCTAATTTGGTGGCTCAGAACCTAATAAGAATTCAGATCAAACTGTTCTTCTTTCTTGAAGAGACAGCATTGTCAAAGAGCCAAAATTGGAGTGGGTGTTTGGGGGATTGAGTTATACAGCTTTCACGTTATGATTCACCTCTCCACAGCAAAACCCTTCCCCCATCGCACTAACATCTGTCTTACATTTTTATTCAAATTCCTCACTACTGAGGGCAATCAGGAGCTAAAGAGATGCTCCTACAGAAGTGACCCCAGCAAAAATAGAAGTCAATAACATGGCCAGCTGACACAGAAGATGTCAGGAAGTGTGAAATGATGAGGGCAAAGAAAAAAGGAAAACCTGTGATAGGCAGAAAAGTAATGCTCACAGGACAGGATGAAAAATTAGGGCAATTATCTGGATAATTCAGCCTCAAAACTCTCCTCCTGATGATTGACATAAATGTGTGTTTTCTTCTCTCAGCTCCATTTTCACAGTAGATGGCACACTGGAGCTGCAATAAACAGCATTCTATTCTTCATCATTGATATTTATAAGACGTTTAAAGGAAATACATCTTCACTCACTTTAAGCTTTATACCTACTGTGAATAAATGTTTTAAAAATATGATGTTATGTGACAGTATGCCTAAGAAAAAAAGATAAAATTACCTTCTTGCCTGGGCTGTTTCTTGCTTGTGTTATCTGAATATTGATCCCACTTCTCCAATTCTGCTGACATCTAGAATTAGGTTATCAGGAGTTATAGGTTTAAAGCCAACTTGTAGATGATGAAGTGAAATAGGACCTCGACCAATTTACCACTTCAATTGTATTTCCAGTTTACATAAATTTACATGTACCTTTCATGTGGACACATACAATTAGCAATGTTTATATTAAAGGAATGCTGAAATTTTGAAAGATGTGTACACATTTAGCAATCTTTAAAATTATCTTCAAAATATTCATGATATTGGTGAATTATAATCTTACTTTACCAATATGGAGAGGGAGAGATGAACCAATATTTGGTAAGCATCTCATTTATTCCATGTTTAATCTGTCTTATTATGACCTTTATCATTGAATCTTTACAACATACAAAGGGTACAATTAGATGAATAAATTAGGCTAAGAAGGATCCAATAGCTCAACAAGTCAGACAGCTAATAAGTGGCATAGCCAAGAGATCAAATGAGCTTCATCTTGCTTTCTAGCCTACATGTCTATTAACAGATAAATGAGTAAAGAAAATGTGGTACATATATGAAAGGGAATTTTATTCTGCCACATATAAAAGTGAAATCAGGATATATCCAGGAAAACTGGTATAATTGGGGATCATAATATTAAGTGTGAGTCAGATTCAGAAAGACAAATACCACATTATTTCTCTCAAATGAATCGAGAGAGAGGAGGAAGGGAAGCATTAAAGGGGAGACAAAGAGGAGAAAGGGAATGGATGAGAACAAAATATAATGTCATATAGGTATGAAAATACCATTGCATGTTAGCTTAAAAATATTTTAAAATTCTGAATTCAGACTTACTGGTACTCAAGGCCATTAAAGGATGTGTACATGTATAGGTATCTAAAGACATAATGAAGTGATATAAAAAATATACTGCCCAAACAGAATGTGAAAATCCTTCAGTTTCTGTTTGAACAAAATAGTATCCTGGCATCAGCAGTGGTGAAATGAGTATAGAAGGGGAATGTCCTTCCTTCTCTTTTAGGTTGTCAACATGTACAGACTCCAGCAAACAATCAACATTCTCAGATTTTCAATGAACAATTTCTACTCTTCTAAGACATGCAATAACTGAAAATCACCTTAAAGTGCAAATGTAAACAAGGAGGACAGGCAAGAGCAGGTCACTTAGTAAGTAAACCTAGTCTACTGATGAATGTTCTCCTCCAACATGTGTGTGTTATCTGTAACAGGTCTTCTATTTATACTGATACAACTATAGGATAATGTGTGTGATGGTGATATGGTGTTACTCACAGACTTCAAGATTACTATAGGTGAGGAGAAGGGAGAGGCCCACTGAAATTAAGAGCTGGCCTCATAGAATAAGTCTATAAAGAGAAATTTAGTTAGCTACTATATTAGTGATATTTATCATTATTATGATCAAAGACCTGACAAGCAGCAGTTTAAATGAAGAAAGGTTTATTTTTCCTCACATTTTGAAGGTGTGCTCCATCATTACAGAGAAGGTGTATAAGTGGGAGTATAAAGCATCTGATGAAATTGTGTTCATAGTCAGGAAACAGAGGTAAATGGTAGTGTTTTCTCTTATTTTTTTCAGTCTAGGAACACAGCCCCACTGCCAACATTCATAATGGGTCTTCCCACCTTATTTTATATGATCTAGATAATCCTTTGCATGTATGCCCAGAGATGTGTCTCCTAGGTGATTTCAAATCCAATCAAGTTGACAATGAAGATTAACCATCATAGCTACTGTTAAGAAAAGTTGCAGTATTTCCTACATCTTATCACTTCCAGGACTCAGACACTAAAATGTAAGATACACTGTACACGTTTCCTGTGTTGAACTCTCTATGTTGGGTGCAGGGTAAATCAATATGGCATTTTATTTCCCAGAGTTACTTACTGAGACTAATGAGGTGGAATTGATTCAAGATGTTCTTCTATACTGATTGGCATTTGCTCATTTTCTATTATCTATGGTCCCAACATACAAATAATCCACAGATTGCTGAATCTTGGCATGACTGCTGTGCTAAGAAACCTTGCCAGTTGTCTTAGTTTTTGTTATTGTTGAAATAATATAATGTCTGAGACTAAGTAATTTATAAAGAAATAATGATTCTTTTGCCTCATGGTTATTGAGACTGGGAAGTCTAAGAACATGAACACCAGCAACTATTTGGTTGCCTAACTTCATGGATGAAAATGGAAAGGAGAAAGGGAGGATGAACTGTAGGAGTTAGCCCATTCCCAAAGAAAAGGTATGAACTCATTCACAAGGCCTCTGACCCTATTACATGCTTCATAGTAGACCTTACCTCTCATCATTGTCACATTGAGAAATTAAGACATAACATTAGATTTTTGATGGGATAAATCCATATTCAATATTTAGCAATAGTTTTTTCTGCCATCAAAGAAACATTTACTCCTTTAGTGAATATTTTGTGAATCACATTGATGAATTGGATATTGTTTCCTAGTGAATCCAATATAATTGTGGTAGGCACTCCAGTAGTATGTACAATAAATGTCACGATGTGAATAAGTGGAGAGAAAGTATTTCTATTATTCATTCTAAGGTAAATCAGCAGGCAAATGAAACTTAATTTCAGTATATTACCCAAGGCAAATGTCTGAATGCTTGTTTCTGAACATTATTAAGGGACTGTACTAATAGATATGAATAGGATGTCTCTCTCCAACAGAAAAGACAACACATCAGAAATATTGAAAGTATGACAATTTTTTGCAGTACCAAGGATCAAACTCAGGGCCCCATAAAGACACTTTTCAACACAGGATATACAACTTTAGACTAGAAAGATATCTTATGAAGCACCGCAGCCACAGCCTCCTATATCTTTCCCCATCTTCTAAGATGGCTACAAACCAAATGCTGATCTCATCTCAGAAAATAACAAATGACATGAAATAAAATGAGGCATAATTAAGATGATGATCTACCAATGTAATTCAGACTCACCAACTATTATTTTCTGTTAAAATAATATATATTTAACTCAGAACAAAACAATTACACTTACAATGAAATTTAATTATGACTACTAACAGTATAGACTTATAATAAATAAAATACTCAAAAAGTTTATTAAATAATGATTACCTGCCATGTCCCTTACATGTGACAATGAGAAAAAGCAAATAAATTAACTTTTATCCACTAAGTTTAATCAATAGCTAATTCTGTCTTGAATTTTATCTGATTCCAATTCTATGTAACTTGATCACAAAATCATAGTTGACTTCCAGAAGGGAATAGATTGCCCTGCTCCTAACTCTTGTGATTAACTGTCTTCACAAACAAGTGGAAAATGTCTTTTTATCAAATACCTGTATAAATTCTTTTAACTGTAGTTCATAAAACAATACATCAAGATTGTCATTATAGTACATTAAATGCAGAATCAGCTTGGTACTCTTCTTCTCACTGTCAAGTAAGAAATTGTGAAGATAAATGATCCGTGGGAATTTCAAGATCTGGAATGTGATGGCAGCTGGTGCATGGAGGAAACAAATTCAATCAGGCTACCTGATGCTTCCTGCTTGCTGCCTAGAGCAGAGTAGTCTGCAAGCTTGTAAAAGGACCCAATTTATCCTTGTCTTCCTTGTGGTTTAAGTGCCAAGGGAAAAGGGTCTTTAACTCTGCTGATAAGCAAGAAAAAATGTACAAACTGGTGGAAACTTTATAACAGGCCTAATATACTTTATTTTGGAGATTGAGAAGGAATTTTGACAAGTGATTTTAACAGTTACAGTTTAGCAGATAGGAAAGCTGGCATTGTACAATAGCTAATGTATAAAAGGTTGAGATGTGTTTTTCAAACTTTCCTTGTGCACTTAACTCCCTGGTTTTCATAAAAGCTATGAGTCAACAGAATGATTAAAAAAACAGGATTTCAGATGTTTGGATGAACTGCACTGTCTTACTAAGCATTTTAATTCATTTTTGCATCTTTCATTTACAGTTTCTCTGAAATGCATTTGTGTTTCAAATCATAAATTAACTACCTACTGTGTAGTGAGTGCTATGCTGAATGTTCAAAATACAAAGTTAAATAAGATATGCTTCCTCCTTTAGAGGCCTAATGTTTCTAGAACATGAACGTGCTGAAAACTAAACCAGATATCTATCATTCTGCCATTTTACAAAATCATGTGGTGATAATACAGAAAATGTGTAGTGTGACTTTAAAAATGATGTAGAGATGCCTTTTAATCTAGGATGTAAACCAGCATGACTTCGTAGTCTACAAAGAACTGTCAAAGAAGGTTGATGATTCAAAAGCACAAAAGTGGAATAATACATAAAAGTTAAATTTACTCATGGTCATCCTGCAAGATATGGCCTCCTGCTTCTCTCTGTTATTTCTCTCTTGGAGATCTGCTCCGCTGCCATGACCTCAACCATCACCGCCCTCTCAGGGATGATGAATTAACCTTATTGCTTCAGATTATAACAGTCTGTTACAGACTATTTGAGGTAGTAATTTCTAAAAGAAAGGTTTATTTTGGCTCACAGATTTGGATACAGGGAAATCCCGGATTGAGGTTGAAGGTAAAGTCCCCATGTTGCATCGTAACATGGAAAGGGCTGGGGTAAGCAGGCTTGTGCTCAAGAGACAGAACTCACAAGGGGCAGCTTTGTTTTATAACAACCCACTCACATAGCACCTAATCTAGTCCTGTGACAGCAAGAACTCGCTCCTTCTCTCTAGAATTAAGCCACTCACATAAGAAAGGCATTAATATCTCATAAAGTTCTCATCTGCCAACACAGCAGCAGAAATCAAATTTCAATATGACTATGAAAGGTGGCAAAGCACACTCCAATTACAGCACTTATTCTCTGCCTTATGTTTAAACAGTTCTACTAAGATGTCCTACCATTATTTCAGCTCTAGCATAATACAAAAATTATCACCTGAATCCCCAAGACAGCTCTTGCCTACTCTATTTTTGAGGTGCCAGTCTTAAATTCATTCAAACGTAAAACTCTGGTGTTACCTTTGACACTATTTCCTTCTGTACAATGAAAAACTGTCACCAAATTTCCACAGATCCTCTGAAATCAGTGTACTTCTCTCTGTTCACTCCTGCCATGCAGTTCCAGCATATATAATATATTATATACTATATAACTATATATATATATACATATATAATAGTTAAAGTGCAACAGCCCCCTCTCAGTTGGTGTCCAGTTCTATAACTCTTGAATCTCCTTGTACAAATAAAAGGCCTCTTTTTTGTACAAGGAGATTGTTACTAAATGCATGCCGGCCGGGCGGTGATGGTGCACGCCTTTAATCCCAGCACTCGGGAGGCAGAGCCAGGCGGATCTCTGTGAGTTTGAGGCCAGCCTGGTCTACAGAGTGAGATCCAGGAAAGGTGCAAAGCTACACAGAGAAACTCTGTCTCGAAAAACAAAAAAAAAGTGCATGCCAAAGTAATTTTCCTAAATCATCAGTTTCATAGCAATTCTGTCCATCCAGTTAATCTCTGTCAATTCATTGTCCAGTTTTGTAAACCTGAAGTGAAGGTCCTTAATCAGGCATTAATAATTCTCCTTTATAAGTTGTCAAGATAATTTTCCTTCATTTTTTCCTCCTGAAGTATACTACATGTAGACCTATGCCCCTCCTGATATCATTCCCTTTGTTACCCACCCTATGGTATTGCTTTCCAGAGTCTTCCTGACTCATTCCCTCCTTAAAGTTGCTATAATTTACATTCAAAGTTTATTGAATGCCCTTTTCTATTGTTATATATAGTTGTACAAATTCTTAGGTTGGTATGAAGTTAACAGTATTTAATCAAATTTTATCCAAAAATTAATTAACAAAATAACAATTTAAAGTGATTCAATCATGATAAACGTCATTTTATTATTCACCAGCGTTCCTAGACTGTATAGCACATAATAGAGAATCAATTTTCTTTATTATCCTTATCTGTAAACTGAGCAAGTGAATGAGAAAAAATTGCAGTTTCTGAGGGGAGAGACAGCAGTCTCCCTCCCTCCAACCTGATAGCCCTTCACCACTTACCAGTTTCTACTTAGTCACATTAGCACTTCCACACTGAAAATACTATTTTCTGCTTGACTTAGGATAAGCTGGCCCATTTGGCTAGGATGCTTCAGTCATAACCCTCTGGCTAACATAATATGTTCTGCAATAGTTTCAAAGGGCTGCTATAATGAGGTACCAAAAACTTGCTTAAAATAACAGAAATCTATTATTTTAAAGTACTGAAGTTGTAAGTCTGAAATCAAAGTGTCTATGGGGCCATACTCACTGAGACCCTTCAGGGAATACTTCCTTGCCCCTTCTTGGTTTCTAGAGGTGACTATCAAGCCTTGGGTGATCCTTGACTTTAAAGTGCAGCACTTCCACACTTGCCATATCATCACATAGTAGTCATTCTCCACCCTCTTTCTGTGCCCAACTCTCTCCCCTTCACATTGGATTTAGGATCCATATGGTATTATGACTTCATATTAACTGATAAAAACTGCAATGACCCTGTTTCCAAATAAAACCATATTCTGAGGTATTAAGTGTTAAGGCCTCAAACCCATCTTTTGGGTATCAAAAAATTCAACTAGTAACAGGGTCCTTCTTGAAAGTTGAAGTTTATCTAAACTGAAAACAGCATGTTCTGCAGGTGTGTGCATACAGATATATATATATATATATTCTGCAGGGTTTCCCAAGCTCTGCCTAATGTTTGGCATGAGTCTCTGCATCTGTTTCCATCAGATGCTGGATGAAGTCTCTCTGATAATAGTTGGGCTAGACATTAGGAATTATTTCATTGACAGTCGTGTTTGGCAGTTGTGTTTGGATCTATCCTGGGTCTCTGGGCTATCCCGCCTCTGGGTCCTGGCCCTCGGGGATGTGCTCCTTCTCATGGTATGGGTCTCAGGCTGTACCATTCATTGGTTGGTCACTATCACAATTTCTGTGCCCAGCATATCTTGTAGGCAGGACAAATTGTAGATCTAAGGTTTTGTGACTGGGTTGGTGTGCCAATCCCTGCACTGGAAGTCTTGCCTGGTGACAGGAGATGGCTGGTTCATGTTTTCTAGGAGTCTTAGCTAGAGTCACCCTCATAAATTTCTGGGAGTTTCCATTGCACTAGGTTTCTAGCTCTTCCCAGAGATACTCCCAGATCCCAGTTGTCTCTCCCAGTACTCTCTCCCTCCATCTTCCCCTCATCTGACTCTTCCTGTTCCCATCTTTACCCATCCATCCAGATCCCTCCCCCCATCCAATGGTGATGTCTATTCTATTTTCACTTCACAGCGAGATTCATGCATTCTACCCCACTCCCCCTTGAGCCCTCCTTGTTACTTAGCTTCTCTGGATCTGTGGATCGTAACATGGTTATCCTTTACTTTACAGCTAATGTCCACTTATAAGTGAGTACATACCATGTTTGTCTTTCTGGGGCTGGGTTACCTCACTCAGGATGATATTTATATTTTCTAGTTCCATCCACTTGCCAGCAAATTTCATGATGTCATTATTTTTTTCTTCTTTTATTTTTTTATTTTATTATTAAGAAATTCTCTGTTCATTTTACATAACAACCACAGATCCCCAGAGGAATGTTGTTAAAAATATGCAGTGGACCTGATTCAGTTCCTAAAGCCTTTGATATTTTAGGCATGATCATGAATTCAGGCTTTTTAAGAACAGGATGTTGCCTTTCCAACACATCCTGTAACTAGCCTGAAAGGGTCAAATTAGCTCAAGGTTTAATATTACATATTTGCATAACTGTTCTGGAGAGAATGATTTTAACCACAAGAGTCTAGGAGAAATGCAAATAAATAGATGATATTAAGAGTTAATTGGAACAGACTAAGAACAGGGAATGAAGCAGAATCATAGAAATCCACAATGCCCTCATTTCTAATAGCTGTGCCAATACTGTAGAAAGTTAACAGGAAGAGGACATGAGAACAAGGGATAAGCGTGCCAACTATTGAGTAAGCTTTTAAGTTATGTTGCTTACAGGATGATAGGAAAAAAACCTGGTATATCCCCTTAGGAGATAGAGTAGCACAGAATGAAGAATAAATTGATCCATCTTTGGCTGGTGAGTTGATTGTGAGAACTTATACCTTACCAGAAGTAAATGTTAACCACTTGAGGCAAAACTGTTCTTCACTTTGCATGATGCTGTAATCGTAAATGCTGCCAACTGGGCACACTGTTGTACCTGTAGGTGTGCCTAGTTAGAAAACTTCCTTTGTCACTTGAAATCTAGCTTATGCTTCTGACATTAGAGCTATGAATCAAGTAGGTAATGGTTACCCATGTGTAGTCGTATTTAAGAAGAAACACAAAGCCAAGGTAAAGAGAAAAACCCAAGAGGTCAGAGCTAAGAGCCTTACCCGCTTTTCGCTGGCTAGCCTCTTTCGCCGAAGCAACCTCTCCAAGCAAAAAGGGAGGTATTTCCTGTGGGTTGTCTTTAAATAGAATTCTGTTCTGCCTTCTCATTGGTTGTAAACCCAACCACCTGACTGCCTCGTCACTACTTGTTTGCCAGACTCTGGCTATGGCTTGCTAATAGCTCTGACCCCTAGGCAACTTTATTTATTAACATACAACATTTTGGTACAAAAGAAAATATCACCATATTTCCCCTTTTCTATTTTAATAAAAGAAAAAAAGAAAAACGCTTATAACTAACATAAGAAAAACTATATACAGAAGTACAATAACTATATACAATATATACAAGTAATAATTACCTAAACAATATCTAGTCTATTTGTATTTAACAAATTCAGAGAAAATAATTCTATTATCTATCCTAGTACAAAAGAAAATATCACCATACCCATGGGAAAGTGGAGGACAGTAGGGGAATGAGGTAAAGGAATGAACTGGCAATGATTGTAACCATTTTTAGAAACTTAAGGAAACAAAATTGATTGTAAAACTGTTCATGCAAGCCATTGAAATTGTACAAATAAAAACAGCCCAGGCTACCCAGTGCCACTTGTTTGAAACAGGTGGTCAGAGTTTCTTCGTTGAGCCAACTTCACACATCCATCCCAGGTTATCAGACCCGTTTGGAGCAAGGCTCTCAGCACATTGTGCAAATGTAACACATTTTTTTTATCCATTCTTTGGTTGAGGGGCATCTAGGTTGTTTCCAGTTTTTGGCTACTACAAATAAAGCTGCTGTGAACATTGTTGAGCAAGTGTCCTTGTGGTATGGTGGAGAGTCCTTTGGGTATATTCCCAAGACCGGTATAGCTGAGTCTTGAGGTAGATCAATTCCCAATTTTCTGAGAAACTACCATATTTATTTCCAAAGTGACTGTACAAGTTTTCACTCCCACCAGCAATGGAGGAGTGTTCCCCTTGTTCCACATCCTCTCTAGCATAAGCCGTCATCAGTGTTTTTGATCTTAGCCATTCTGACAGGTGTAAGATGGAATCTCAGAGTCATTTTAATTTGCATTTCCCTGATGACTAAGGATGACAAACATTTCTTTAAGTGTCTCAGCCATTTGATATTCCTTTGTTGAGAATTCTCTGTTTAGATCTGTACCCCATTTTTCAACTGGGTTTCCAGTTTTTCAATGTCTAGTTTCTTAAGTTGCTTATATATTTTAGATATTGGTTGTGGGGTTGGTAAAGAACTTTTCCCATTCTGTAGGCTGCCCTTTTT
>CABHPH010102036.1:0-25482 GCA_902168325.1 Peromyscus nudipes
CCCGGCACCACCTTCGCCACTGGCTGGAGCCGGAGCACCTCCTGCCCGCAGCAGCCGCCGTGGTTTGCGGTGGCGCTGCAGGTCTGGGGTCTCTCCACAGCCCCGGGACCTGGGGTCAGGCTTTCTTAACGCTTGGGGCCATAGCTTCCCCGAAACCCTGGTGAACCGAGCGTCTCTAAGGGATCTTTGTGAGCGCTCGTGTGGCTGGGGAGGTCCCTGCTCCGGGGTCCGTTCCCCGCGCCCGCGGGCAGCCGTGTCCCCTCCCCGCGCGGGGGCGGGGCCGAGGTGGAAGCCCGACTGTGCGCTGCGCCCCCGCACCTCGCGCTGCGAGGCTGTTTGTGCTGAGCTGGGGCAGCAGCACAGCGGCGGGGAGTCCTGAGCCCAAAGGACGAGCGCCCTCTGCCCCTAGCCCTGGGCGACACTCTTCGTACTCAGACAATCCTTTCCGCAGGGGGCACCTGGTTTCTTCTTGCTCTCCTCATTATCCCTGCCCCTGGCTAGGGAGAAAGCTGGCTTTTGGTGACACCCCCTGAGCTGGGCTTTCAGGGCTAGGGTACCCCAAGCCACATGTGTGGCAGTGTGGTGGCCATCCTGCTGTGAGTCTGGCAGGAGGCGTGTGTGTATGTGCCCTCACAGCCACCCGCTCTACTCTGGATGGTTGGACTTAGGGCAGGCAGGCCGGCCAGTACTCTGAGGGTATCCCTTCTGAGCATCTCAGGCAACTGGAGCGTCTCTGCAGCGGAGCCTAACATCTAACCAGCCCTGGGGAGAGGACTTCCCTTCTCATGCCAGCCCCTACCTCTCAGGGTGGCTTGGTCCTGGCCCTCTTTCCCCTGGGCTCAGCTCCCCTGTGAACGGGAGGAGGTGGCAGGCCTTTGGTGAGGAGCTGAGAACTTGGGAGCTTTCCTGAGCTGCTCCTATGAGAGCTCAGAGTCTGGGGGGCGGGGATCACAGAGGACCAGCACAGGGGGTGTGGGGGGATCACAAAGGACCAGCTCAGGGAGTGTGGGGATCACAGAGGACCAGCACAGGGGGTGTGGGGGGATCACAGGGGACCAGCACAGACCCTGGGCAGGCTGTAGGGCTGTGGGCATTAGTCCTCAGCAGAAGACTGCTTCCTGAAGGAGTCCCCAGCTTTGGTCAGGTTCTTGTCCTGGGTGGGACCTTTGGGGATGGTGCCCCACCCAATTTTTCTCAGCTCTGAGCTGCATGCCTGCCCTCCACAGATGGCTACAGTTTTCTTGGACTCTCCTCACCTGCCTCACACCGCTCAGGTACAAACACCCCCAGAAATGATCCCTCACCCTGGAAGTTGGCAGTATTTGGTCTAGAGGAACATATCGTGAGTGGTGGATTTCCAGGCACATTCGAGAGGGCTTTGGGGGACTCAGCCTCACCTACAACAGGCCCTGAGCAGGCAGAGAGGGAGGGACAGGTCAGGAGCTGGACAGATGTCCTGGTCTCTGGTCCAGCTGAGGGTACTCCCCTCCTCCTCTGACCTGTATCATGGCTTCTGCATCCTATTGGAGGCATGATGTCTCCAGGAGCTTGGCAGTCAGCCTGTGACTGAATATTTGCTGGCCAGAAGAGCCTGGAAGGCTCTGCACAGCCTTGTCCCTGTCCTGAGGGCTCCACAGCCCAACCTCGGGGCTGCTGGGCCATCCCTACCCCACCGCAGGGGCCAGCTGGTGGGAAGACATGGAGCAGGACCCATGGACTCCAGAGCCTTGTAATTACAGCTGACAGGCCTGTCCTCTTCCTCCAAGCTCAGAGCAGCAGCCCCTAATTACCACCCACCCCAAGACATCTGCCCACCCTGCTGTCCTCCTCCTCTCGGCCCAGAACCCAACTTTCCAGTGGCAGGCCCTGCTGGGAGACTGGGCAGCTGGGCCGGCAGCTCCTGCCACTGGAAGGCGTGTGCAATCCTGCAGATCCGCACCTCGTGCCACCTGGAGAAGGCGTGAGGGAGCTGGCAGCCAGGCCCCAGCCCTGGCCTGGCCTGGCAGAAGACCTGCCGGCTGAGCAGGCCCCCACCTGAAGAAGGAGAAGCAGAGGAGCTTGGAGTGAGGACAACAGCTTCCTGTCACTCCCTGTCAGACCCTGTTTCCGGAGTGTCAGCTCTGCCCTAGTCAGCTGGGATCACCAGGAAATGAACTGAGAGGAAGCTGGAAGATGGCTCATTTGGCAAGCCCCAGGTTCTGAGTTTGGGTGCCGGCACCCGTGAGAAAGCCATGTGGTGATGTACTTGTAACCCCGCACTGGGGAGGCAGAGACAGGTAGCCCCTGGGCTCACGGCTCAGCCAGCCTAGCCTCATCATTGGCTTCCTATTAGCAAGACTCCATCTCAACAAACAGGGAGGGGAGGAACTGAGGGAGACAGCTGCTGTCCACTTCTGGTCTCCATATGTACACAAGTATGCACGTGTATGTACACCATCCATGCACACGTAGGTCGCTACCTACTCCATGCACACAGCAGGATTGAGAGAAGTCTCTGCCTGGGGCCCTGGGGAGCCGGCTGTCCCCCCAGTCCCTTGTACCTGCTCCCTATGCAGCAAGACCTCTCTCTGACCTCATCCTTCACTCCCTCCCCAGGCTGCTTTGCTCCTTCAGAGAAGGTTGTGAAAAGGACCCAGGAGAGCAGCTGCTGGCCCCAAGCTGGCCTAGCCCAAAGCGGCCATCCCCTCTGAGCCCTCTGAGTCTGCAGGCCAAGAGAGGCTGCTCTGGCTTGTCCCTATCCCCTGGTTTCTTGGTAAAACCAGCACACCGAGGATAGTACAAGTCACCCCTAAATGAAAGCCGAGTCCTCCCATCAAAGTGTCACCCCTGAATGTCACTGTAGAGCAGTGTCATGGTGGCAGCCAGGTGTTAATGTGTGTGTACGCGCATATATTAAATGAATTGGATAACTTGGTGGATAATAGCATTATCAGGACCCTGTTCAATTAAAGTAGATATTATCTGCAGTAATTGGGAAATGACAGCCCATAATGACAGCCTGTGCCATTTTAGGCCTAGTGAGACAGTCTAGTTAAGCTACCACTCTCCTGGAGAAGGGGCGAGATCTAATAACTATGGAACTAGGAGAGACCCGTGGCTGCTCCTGTGGGTGTGTGTGCGGGGGATGGGGCCAGAGTCCTGGGCTCTCTGGCTACCTCCCCACATTCTTGGGTGACAGAAACCAGCCCTTGTACCTACTAGTTGGAGTGGGGACCTCTAGTTAAAACGACAGCCACTGCCCCAGATGCAGAGACTCTTCAGGTTCAAATATAGACATGAGGGTCAGGGATTCAGCCTGGCAGGCCCTGTCTGTCACAGACATCATCGTGGCCACTTCTGGTCCATGGCCTTGTGTGCCTAGGGATGGAGTCTTGTCCTCGGAGGTGGCTGTGTCCACGCTCTGCGGCAAGATGGATCGGATTGGGCTAAGCACCCGGCTCTAGGCAGTACTTGGGCCTGGAGTATTGGGTTTGGGGGGGCAGCTGTCGACTTGGGTCTTGTGCAGGAAGCTAGGGGAGATGGGGAGGTGAGACAAGGCTGAGAGGGCTGGGCTGTGGACACTGGGCCTGAAGGTGGAAGAGGCAGTGTGGACTTTGATGCCCCCAAGAGGCGGACGATGTTGGTGGGATGGATGGCTGATGCCCTGAGCTTTGGTGATAGGCTGGACATGGGATGAGACTTTCTGCTGATGTGGGCAGCTGTGGGCAGCTGTGGCCTGCTCAAGTGGTCCTCCTTCTGGGCCTCAGGTTTCTTTTTCATCTTGTCACTGAGCTCGAAGCCCCCATTTCTCTGAACAGTGGCCATGAAATCTGACTGTAGCCAGTCACTCTCTGGCTTGTCCCTCAGCAATCCCTCCCCTCTCTCTCTGTCCTCTGGACGAGCTGGCTTCCTGCCGTTTATCCACAAAAAGCTAAGCACCAACCTCGGGGTCTTTGTCCCTGTGGTCCCCTCCTGGCTTCTGCTCCAGAAGCCCACAGGCTTACCTGTTCCCACTGTACTTTCTGTTTGAATACAATCCTCAGAGAAACCTTCCCTCACGATCCTCTTCCCAAAGGGCTCTTCCGGGTACCTTCCCTGATCCCCTGTAGCTGTGTGGCTCTTGTGTTCTCCTTCACCCCCAGTGCCAGCTGCACAGATGTGTGTATCTGAGTCACACCAGGGCAGGGCATACTGGGGGTTCATAACCCATATTTGAAGGCCACCCTGAGTGACTGGATGTCCATGGCAAATGGGACAACAGTCTGTGCTTGGCCACACATGAGGGTCTCAAGAGTTTGGTTCAAGGGCCGAGTCCTTCTCTGTGAACTGCAGATGTTGTTACTCATTGTCCTGGGCTCTGCCTCAGTGGAGCTGCATGGCTGGCCCTGGGAGGGGACCTGTCTCTGCCTGTCATTGATTGAGCGTGTTATTTTGTGTTCTGAACCGTGGATGAAGCATAGGAGATGTAAAGGAACTGGTCACATGGGCCTCTCCATCAACCCCCAGCATCAGCTACAGCATGAGCGAGACTATAATATTTGTCTCAGGAACTGGAGTAGTCTGGGCAGATTCTCTGGGGGAGGAGGGCTCTCGGCTGCCACCAGAAGGGCAGAAGTACAGGACCGTGGATGTCATGTTTTCCTCTTCCTAATTCCCACTGATACTAAGCTGAGGAGTTCCTTCCTGTGTCCTTCCCACCTCCTACCTGTTCTCATCTCTCCTTCCATACACATTTCTGCAGGGCTTGCCGAAAAGCCATCACCTCTGAATCAGGCCTGTGCTCTTGCAGAACCTGAACGGATGGATGCCTGGGGGTGTGGACTGTTCTAGGACTTGGCAGGTTCCCAGTCTGGGAGCTTCAGCTGTTTGAGTGTGGGGCTTCCAGAGCCGGGCACCAGCGTGATACTCTCTGTTACCAGCCCGTGGCTGTCGGAGTGCTGAGGGACCTGGAGAAATACTGAGGGACCCAGAGCTTCTCTTTAGAATAAGTCTCTGATCAGTCGGGTGGCCTCAATGCGTTGGCCCTGCCAGTCAGTCCTGTTCACAGCCTGAAAACCTATCCCAAGCTCCACCTTCAGAAGTACCAGTACTGTGTGTCATAGGGTCTCGTAAATGCAGAGCAGGCCCCTGGGGAGCAGTGCAGGCCCCTTCATAGCATCCATTCTCCACACCATGCTGAGAATGTAAGGCTGGCAAGCCAGGGTGCAGAGGCCATGGAGGACACAGCCTACTCTCCTCATGGGAGGCCATGTGCCCGATGGAGCCGCAAAGCCCCTTTCAGGCAGGCAGAGTTGTGGACTCTCTCACTGTGGGGCAGGGGAGGTTTTGAGTGGCCTGCTTCCCATGTCTGGGCACTGGTCATGTCCCTTTGGGAGGGTACTGACTCACAAACTAGTCCTTTGCTGGGTCGTGGGGTCCTGGGGGTGCTGGAGAGGGGTTCAGGCAGGAAGAGGGGAGAGGCCTCTGGTTCCCTTTCATTTTGCCTTTTAGGGTGTGAGATGTGGGCCAAAGAGATGTCTACAGAGCTGAGGGCCGTCCCCACTCAGCCATTCACAGTTTCCAGCTTTTTGAGTACCTGGTTGGGTGGGAACCAGAGATATCCAAGGTGGGACAGGTCACTGAGGCGATGGATCAAGGCTCAGGAGGGCTGAGGGCAGGGTCTGGGCTCTAGCTCTCCCTATGGCACCCCAGGGATGGCTTCGTACCCTGAGTGCCCACATCTTTTCTGGGGCACAGCCCTCAGAGGATCAAGTGTAGTGGCTCCCACCTTGTCCTGTGACAAGGTACAAGGTTACCCCCGTTCTCTGTCCTTGAGTCTGCTGTTTGGGTTCTGTTTGGTGGGTTTTGGAAGAGTCAAAGGCAGCTCAGTGAAGGATGACTGGAGTTTTGGTGAATCATGGTTCTCTCTGCCTAGTTGTTGCTCTGTGGTTTGGTTCCTCCTGGATCAGGCCTTTCTTGGGGAGGAACGATCGAGATCAGAAAGGCATGGTGGGCCTGCCTGAGAGGAGTTGGCACGGCCCGTGAGACAGGTTCCTGAGCCCTCCCTGGTGGCAGAGGCCCGCGGCTGGTCCTCAGCCCTCCTAGACAGCAGCCCATCCCAGGTTCACTTTACAACCTCATTCACGGAAGAGAATGCTCTGGAAAATGCCTTACCGTTGGCCTGTGAGCTAATGCTGTATGGGGGAGGACTCTCTGCTCCTCCTCTGGTACTGTCACTGTCCACCCTGCAGTGGGAGGGAGTAGGGAGGACTAAGCCAGGGAAGGGGAAGAGGAGGGAGATGCTGGCTTTGCAGCTATCCCAGTGGTTCCTTCTGGGAGAGGCGCCCTCTTGCCCCATTTGAGCTTCCCTGGCTATTTTGAAATTTGTGTGTGTGTGTGTGTGTGTGTGTGTGTGTGTGTGTGTGTGTGTGTGTGCAGCTTAGGGAATGGACTTCAAAGAACTCCCCTTTCCCCTGCAGGTGCAGACAGACGTCCCCAGGGTTGCGCTCTGCCTTTCAGGGTATTTTTACTTCCCCCTTGTTCCTGTTACAGCATCAAAAGATGATGGGGAGGCTGAAGGAGGTGTGCCCACTAATCCCCTTGGAGGGACTGGAATCTGCCTGGGGACCTGCTATGGCCAGGGACGAGGCTCCTATCCCGGGAGGGATGCCATGTGGGAGGCTTGGCAGCTGAAGTTCCTTCGGGACTCCTGAATCTGGCCCCCCGCTGGGCTGGGCTTCCTTCCCCTCATGCCCTGACTGTCCCCACATGTGGGTGGCACGCTGAGCCTCTAGGAGCTGCAGCGAACCTCTGGAAAGGGCTCCAAGCCACTGCCACAGCAGGCTCCCTGCATCCATTGGCCCCGATGTGGCTCATACTCGTTCAGGGTGCCGAGCCCCCTCCATGTGACACTCATGGAAACAGCTGTGAACTCAGCAGGCCTGAGGGACTGCCCGCCACAGCAGTGGAGTGGCCAGAGCGTAGGCCACCCTGCCCATGCACTGCGTCTCTGGGCTCTGTGTGGCTGAAGAACTCAGTGCTGCAGCTGCCTCCTCTGTGGGGTGGGCTGGACACTCTGTCTACCCCCAGGGCAGTGTGTTGTGCTCTTCAGCTGCCCCGTGGTTGTCTGAACTGCTCAGTGACCCCTTGGCAGTTGTCTGGCATGCCCATGCCCTGTCTGCACACAGGTCATCTTAGTGATAGCTGCAGATGTGCCCAAGGGGTCACCATGGTGCCCAACTGACCCAACTTCCATATATGAACGCAAGAAAGACCCAGAGGAGATGTGCCCACCTGGCAAGGCAGGGCAGGGTTCTGGGACCCCATGGTGACACCAATCTCCTTCCAACTGCTTGTGACCTGCCTAGTGCCCCATCTAGCTATTCCCACAACCACCCAGAAAGTGATCCCATAAAGCCATTCTCATGAGGGCTGAGAGATAACAGCTCTGAACAGAGGTAGCCTTGAGACCACCCAAGATGCTGGCTGTGGATCTAGTCCCAGGTCCCCGGGTCTTGGAAAAGGTGGTTCTTCCAGGATCTCTATGTGCCCTGTCTCTAGACCTGACATATCTTGATCTGCTAGGTGACTTTGAGAATTATGGGATGCTTCTGGGCTACCCATACCAGTTCGCTGGTAGGTGGAGTCGTTGCTAGAGTCTTGACTGCTCAGGGCCTGTTGCAGACAGAAGACTTGAGGTCTGGGCTTGTAGCTCAGTGGTAGAGATTGCCTAGCATGTGCTGACCTTGGGTTCGATCCCTATCCCCCCAACACTTAGTATGAGGCCCTCAGGGCCAGAGAAGCCCAGAAGCTGAGGCTGTAATCTGGGGCTTGAGTAGGTGGATTGGCAAATTGAGGAGGGGTGGGTTCCCAGACTCCTGCTGGGCCTTGATGGAAACACCCCATTTCTAGGGGGAGTTTCAATCCAGACTCTGACTCCTCTTCTGATTGCATGGGAAACTGAGGCACAGAGTGGCCCCATGGCTAGCTGGCTTCACTTGACGAACCCTTGGAGAAAGGGTCTTGGGGTCACCTCTTAGCTCAGCCCTGACTCAGCTATCAGCCATTTTCCTGGTGGATTCTGAAGTAGAGGGGGGAGGCTTCTGGCTTCAGGGGGAAGGCTAGGGGGTGTACAGAATTCCCAAGGGAAATTAGCCCAAATTAGCTGTGAGAATGAGGAAGAGCTCTGTTTTCTCCTCTACCCTGCAGATAAATATTTAATCACAACAACAATAACAACAATGATGATAATAATGTAGAGGCCCAGGCCGCAACCCAAGCCCCACTGGGGCAGATAGCATCGGATGGAGGGAGGGAGGCCAGAGGAGGCCGAGGCAGGGAGAGGGGCAGGGGAGGGAACCTGGATTTGCGCTGTTTGGGCACTTGTGTGGCTGGAGTGAACACGTGGAAGTGGGGGATCATCTCTGAACCCCAGATTCCCACTTCTTCCAACCCTTTGGCGTTGCAGCTCCTGGCCTGGGCCCAGCCAGCACTCCAGTCTTACTGGGCAGGCCGCTGTCCTCCCGGGGTCTTGGCTTCCCCTCCTGGGTCCCCCAAAACAGCTGGGTTTCTTGCTCAGAGCTAAGGTGGGGAATATCTGTGGAACTTGGCACAGACTTCTATGGGGTCTCAGTTTCTTCTTTTCTATCATGAGGTTGGAAGGACAGGATTGGTGTCTTGCTATAGCTTCCGAGGGCATGCTGAGGGGCCCATTCCTCCCCAGCCATGCTTGCTGTCCCCAGGAGGACTCTGTCAGAGGCCTGGCCTCTGAGGGCAATGGGTCCAGGCCAGCGAAGGTCTTTAAACATGACCCAGTTTCTGCTTCCAGCTCTGCATTTCCTCAGGAGCTGGGCCGCAGCAGTGAAAATCAAGTCGAGATTTATGGCGTCTTTGGCGATAACCTCTGGGCTCCCTCTCCCAGGCTCCTGATGAGGAATCAGAATAGTAAATGTCTTCTTCGGGCTGGGTTGATAGTCTCTCTCTCTTTCCCAGGTTGGTAGCAGTGATCGGAGCTGTTTTCTCCTTGATGCTAAGATCCTGCCAGGCTAGGAGCTCACCTCCCTTTCCACAGCCAGACACAGCAATCTGGCCTGCAGGACATGGGGACAAGGATCTGAGACCTCCTGTAGCTGCGGCCACTTTCTGTCGTCTGTGGATTTGGCCTGTGTGGGCCACTGAGCTCCATTCAAGTACCAAAGAGGAGGAGGGGAGATCTTTGGAATGGGCCAGTCCATTGGCCGTCTCCAGCCACCCTGCTGCTGAAGCTGCCCTGCTCATGTGTACCTAGGCCGTGGGACCCAGGGCCTGCTAGGGCTAGGAGTGGGGCCCACTATTCATGGGTCTCTAGGCCTTTTCGAAATGCCTGGGAAGGGAGGCTGGGGCTGGTGGTGGGCCCGGCTGTCCCTCTGCCTGCTCCTTAGCCTTTATGGCCCCTGGGTGCCTTCATCCCTGGGGAAACCCAAGGGTCACCCCCACATGAACTCCATCCGCATTGACGGGGATATCACGCTGGGAGGCCTGTTTCCTGTCCATGGCCGAGGCTCAGAGGGTAAAGCCTGTGGGGAGCTGAAGAAGGAGAAGGGCATTCACCGGCTGGAGGCCATGCTCTTCGCTCTGGATCGCATCAACAATGACCCAGACCTACTGCCCAACATCACCCTGGGCGCCCGCATTCTGGACACCTGCTCCAGGGACACCCATGCCCTGGAGCAGTCACTGACCTTTGTGCAGGCGCTCATCGAGAAGGATGGCACGGAGGTCCGCTGTGGCAGCGGCGGCCCGCCCATCATCACCAAGCCTGAACGAGTGGTGGGCGTCATCGGAGCTTCAGGGAGCTCGGTCTCAATCATGGTGGCCAACATCCTTCGCCTCTTCAAGGTTAGTGCCCTCCATGGCCCAGGGTGCCTGGCCTGAGACTCCTTCCTCCTCTCCTCCCCCTGACTGTGTGGGAGAGTGTGTGAGAAAGGAGGAGCCCTCTGGGCTCTCGTGCCTGATCCTGTGTTTGAAGCTTGGGCATGGTGGAGTGAGGGTGGGGCTGAGGGACGGGGCTTGGTGCTGACCGTGGTTCTGAAGCAGCACCTGCCTTGGCTCCTCTTTAGACCCTGAACCTGGAGGGGGCTGGAAGTGTGAAAGAACATCAGGGAGAGGCAGACAGACAAATGGAAGACAGGTGGATCGATGGAAGGGCAGACAGACAAAATATAGACTGGAAACCACGGCGTTGCAGATCGCCAGGGGATAAAGCAAGACTTTTGTTTTGACATTGTTTTCAAATAATTGCAATCCCCAAGAAAGATGTGCTTTCTTCTGGTTAGTTGAGGAAGCCCCTGGTGGCTCTCCCAGCCCGCCCTTCAGTTCCGGCTAGAGAAGAGTGTCCTGGTTTTCAGATGGGGGCGGGGTTGTGGGTTGGGGAGGATGAAGAGAGGAAGGGGGAGCAGGCTAATCCAACCTTAGCCTGGTTACCTGAACCTAGCCCTGGCCTCCCTCCCACCCTCCCCTCTGCCCTCTGTCCTCCTCCTTTACATCCTCCTCCTCTCCCTTCCCAGACCCTCCCTGCCCCCTCCACCACCTCCCTTCTTCTCTTCCCGGGGCAAGAGCTGCTGATTTGCAATTCAATTGGAGCCAAGTGCTTGCTAAGCTGCTAAAACAACTGAAAGCTACTGGGGAGAGGGAAAAACGTTACAAACGTTTTACCAATAATTATGCACCAGCTCCCCCCACCCTGAGCCTGCCTCCTTTGCTCTATCTGTGGTGTGAGTGGCGGGGGAGAGGGGGAGGGAAGAGGAAGAGACCAAAGGAGGCCACTGGTTCCCTCTAACTCTGACCTCTGGGTCCCTTTGCCCTGGTCTCAGAGCTTCGGAAAGGCTGTTTGAGCCACTTGGGGTGGGAGGAGAGGAAGCCAGTCTTTCTCACCCGGAGCTCATCTGTCTAACTCTGAGGATGCATCAGTACTGGGGATGGTGTGGTGTCTGTGCCTCCAGGAGGGGATGAATAGAGAGGAAGTCCCTGTTAGATGGGGTAGAATTTAGCCATGGCTAGTCTCAGGTAACCCCACTGCAGAGCGCATACCCTGTCTGCCTCGGCAGCCATCATAAATGTGTGTGCACACATGTATGCACCTGCTGTGGTCCCAGGATGGCCTTTTCCTGGGCGGTTGGTTTTACTTGATTTGGATGTAGGAGCAGCAGGAACCCCTAAGGAAATGATGCCCCTGCATGGGCAATTCAAGGAGTCCCTGGGGACCTCGTCGTCCTGATCATCTCGTGGGTTCTCGGGGTGCTGCATTGGTCCACCCATGCCTCCAGCCTCACGGAGAGCAGGAGACAATGGGAAAACTGGGGCTGGCCGTCCCAGGCCTGCTCCGCTGATGGCTGGGACAGCTGAGTCATCCAGGCCCTGCCAGGCCTGGGAGGGAGGCAGCCTGGGCCACCCAACTGTGCTCCCAGTGACGTTGGCCCAGCCCCCAGCTCATTGTAAGTGAGCCTTGCATAGAATCTTGAGACTCTCCTGGTGCTCAAGAGTGAAGACCACCCAGTATCCACTTCACCTTTGGGGTGGGGGATCCCTGGCTCCCCAACTTTCTGTGTGCTGAGCCCGCAGAATGGCCTGTCTGGATGTTAGACTTCAAAGCATATTCACAGGAACACGTATATCTCGGGGACAAGGTGTCGAGGCCCTCGAGATGGCTAGTATTTCTGTGCTATTCTGCCCAAGGATGGGCACAGTTGGTATGACAGGACCCAGGGCTCAGGTCTCCTTGTTCCCTGTCCCTCTGGTCCTGTGTGAAGAGGCCTGGCTGCTAGGTCTGTGCCTATGTGAACACAGGGATTGGTGTGCGTTGTGAGGTGGGCAGGCGGCATTGACTGCTGGTCTGGAAAGAGAGGAAGTAGGGGAGGGGGAGCAACCAGAAGGCTGTGGTCTGTGTTCCCTGGGTCCCTTTTAGTGATGTTAATGGTCCAAGCTGGGGCAAGAGGCTTCTTCACTAATGAAACTGATAGAGATGAGAGGCTGGACCAGACACTCAGAAGCCATTTACAGAGGCAAGAGGTTAACTTGGGGAGAGTGGGCTGGGCAAACTCAGAACAAGAGCTGACTCTCCAGCTCTGGGGCATGTGGGTGTCTGTTCCCCTGTGTGTGTATGGGGGGGTGTCACTGCCTGGCTCTGCCTTCCAGCCACAACGGAGTTCTTTCAGGGGACCTGGGCTCTGCTGCTGTGGTCAGTGCTTCCTTCCTGCTGAGGGGGGCTCCAGGGGCACAGCCTGCCTGGAGGGTGCTTATTGGGATGCAAGGGGCCAGGTCTCCTGTGCTTCCTCTAGACAGCTAGCTCACACAAACCGCTGCAAAGTGGGATGGCAACCCGGCCATCTTTGGGGAGCAGATGCCTGACTCTGGGGATCCACAGGCCTAGCAACCACCTACGTCTTGTTCAGTCAGCCTTAGCTTGGCCTGCCTTCCCAAGGGAGGGGGTATGAGTGTGTGGAGACCACCTTGCTGAGGGTCCACAGTCTCTGAGGAGGACGTGGCGTGGCCGTGGATACCTTGTGTTGGTGACAGCCCCAGGCAGGGTCAAGCCTGAGTGTTAATCCTTGTCCTTCCAGAATCATTAGAACCCCACTTACTGTATCAGCCACTGACACCAGAGTTTGAATGAGCCGGCAGGATCTTCTGAGAACAGCCGCTGTTGAGGGTGGTCAGGACAGTACAGGCTCCGACCTGTGCGCTGGTGAGGACTCAGAGGAGATGACTCTGAATTCCTCTTCCTTCTGCATGGGAGAGTGCTGAAGCCGGGAGGAGAGGCCAGGCGGAGGTTGGTGAACAAGGCCGATGACTTGGGCATGCTGGTCAGCCTTATTCTGCCTTAGTTTGCAGAGTGTATAAGACAGTTGCCCCACCCCCTCAGCCAAGTGGTTGGAGTTAGGCGGTGGGGTGTGAACAAGGTCAGCGCAGGGCCGGGTACACAGTCAGCCCACAGGAAATGTCACACCCAGCTTGGAGCTGGGCCTCAAGTCAGCATGAGACACTCCATCGATGCAGAAAAGCTAGGAGCAGGCAGGCTGCGACAGACGGTGACCTTTGAGGCTGATCCCGGAGAGTTCCCGCCATCTGCTGGGCCTCTCGTTTCTTCCTGTGAGGGCTTCGAGCTCAGCGCTGGCTGAAGCGGTGTCTCCATGGGTAGTGACAGTGCTCTTGTTGGGCCCAGTGAAGTGGGGGGGGGGCTTTGAGCTCCCCCAGCCTGGCCACGAGGGTACTGCCAGAGCCTGTGGGGCTGTGAGGGGCCTCCTGGCTTGTGGCTGTTGAGCAGGTCCAAAGCTCAGCCCTCAGCCCCTGCCCAGGACTTCTAGAAGCTTTGTGGCAGAGTCGAGACCAGATTTCCTGGGGAAGCAATGGGTTTGTGCTTTCACGTGTTTCAAGTCATGGATGAGAAGAACTCTGAGAGTCCCCAGCCTCCCCATAGCAGCTCATGTCCCTGAAGGCATGACACGGCCTTCCAGGTCCAAAGCTGGGACTTACAGGCACTGGACCTCTCCTTCTTGTGAGCACCTGCTTGGGTTCTCTGTGAGCTCGTCCTGGGCACAGTCTCTCCCCAGCCCTCCCTTCCAGCCTCCCCCCAGCCCTCCCTCCCTCTCTCACTTTTTTCCTTCAACAAGGTCTCATGTAGCTCAGGCAGCCTCAGACTTGCTATGTAGCTGAACATCTGATTCTCGTGCCTCTACGTCCCCAGTGCTGACAGGTGTCACTATGTCCTGTCCCGCCCCCTCAAACGACACAAGTTAGTTATCTGGCAAGAGGAACCTCAACTGAGGAAATGCCTCCATCAGATTGGCCCGTGGGCAAGTTTGTGGGGCATTTTCTTGATTGATGATTGGTGTGGGAGGGCCTAGCCCACTGTGGGCGGAGCCACCTCTGGGCTGCTGGTCCTGGGGTGTACAGAAAGCAGGCTGAGTAAACCGTGGGGAACAGGATGCAGTTCTCTTTGACCTTTGCATCAGTCCTTGCCTTGAGTCCATGCCCTGGCTTCCCTCAGTGATGGGCTGTTACCAGGAAGTGTAAGGTGAAATAAACCCTTTTCTCCCCAAGTTCCTTTTGGTCATGGTCTTTCTCACGGCAATGGAAACCTAAGATGCACCCTCATACCCAGTTTTATGCAGTACCGGGCATGGAATCCAGGGCTTTCTGTGTGCTAGGCAGTGCCCACCATTGAGCCATATCTGAGCCCCTGGAGCCGTCTTTCTAGAGCCCAAGTTGAACCTCCTGCCTCAGCTGCTCAAACCTGGTGTTGACTTCTTGTCGTGCTTGGCAGTGTCCACTCCTGCTGGGGGCCTGGGCCACCTGACACCCTCAGCTACATGTCTCTCAGGAGTGCATTCCACACCAGCCATACTGCTTTCTTCCTGTTGCTGAAGACATCAAGCTGCTCTTCAACCCAAGGGCCTTTGTCCCCATTATCCCCCTCTCTGGAATCTTCTCTCTCACTCTTATTTGTTTACTTAGACAGGGTCTCTCTATGTAGCCCAGGCTGGCCTCAAACTCACAGAGGTCTGCCTGTCTTTGTCTCAGGTTGACACTCCTCTCCTGTCTGACCTCACTTTCTTCTCATGCAGCCACCGTTCCTGTCATCCACACACGCACGGACTTGTCTGTCTTCTGTTACCCTTGGCTCCCTTCTGTCACCCTTGGCTCCCTTCTAGACCAGACACTGTATCTGGCCTGCTTCTGTTTTCATATGGTCTGAGAGCTACAGAAGGTTCTTATGGTCCAGATGTGTCCAGTCCAGGCCTAAGGCTGCGTGTGCCCCAGGACAGATATAAATACAGCCAAACACAAAATCATAAACTTACTTAAACATTTTGAGGGGCTGGAGAGATGGCTCAGCACATAAGAGACCTGTTGTTCTTGAAGAGTTCCAGAACCCACATTGGGTGGCTCACAGTCACCTGTAACTCCAGCTCCAGGGGACTCAGTGCCCTCTTCTGGACTCTGTGGGTACATACACCTACACACACACACACACACACACACACACACGAACACGGATACATAAATATGTAATAAAAATAAATCATTAAAAATTATGATATTTTGGGCCAGTGAGATGGCTCAGTGGGTACAGAGGCACCTGCTGCTAAGCCTGATGGCCTGAGTTCCATCACCAGGGTCCATATGGTAGAAGGAGAGAACTGACTCCCATAAACTGTGGTGTACACACACTATCACACATACACACATACACACAAAATAATGTAACTTTTTTTGTTGTTATTGCTTTTCAAGACAGGGTTTCTCTGTGTAGTTTTGGTGCTTCCTGGATCTCACTCTGTAGACCAGGCTGGCCTCGAACTCACAGAGATCCCCCTGCCTCTGCCTCCCGAGTGCTGGGATTAAAGGTGTGAGCCACCATTGCCCAGCTAACATTTTTTTTTTTAATTATGAGGCTTAAAAAAAACAAGCTCAATTACCCAGTTATCAAGTGTGAATTTTGTTGTGTTACCATGTCAAAAGTTTGGGTATACTTGGAACTTATGGTTCGGGGGTGAACCCCCAAAATACAATGTGTCATGATGTGAGAAAGTCTGTGAGGACACAGCCACACCTGCCTGCTTCCTGCTGTTGACCTACAGCTTCAAGAGCTGCTGAGGCTCAACTGTCTACAGGGTTCCTGGTGGAGGCCAGGAGAATAGTAGGCCCCCAGGAACCTCCACCATCTCGGGCTCCTGGAAGAAGGGGACATGTGTCCCCTGGGCTGCTGCAGCTGCAGCTGAGGTCTTAGAGTCTCCTGTAAGTTCCAGCATGGGGAGGGAGTAGCTGAGGTCACCTCTGAGTGAGTCAAACCAGTGCCTCATTCTGGATGTGTCCTCCCTTGAACACTTTCTTCATGCTCTTAGTGTCTCACCAATACCTTGTCCCTGGGAAAAGGACTCATGACCATCTGTTTCTAGAGGTTTGCTTCGATAGGGTTTGCTCAGCCATAGATTGGGGTGAGTGAGGTTGTTGTTGGTTGTTTTCACTCTTTTGCACTTTTGCTTTTTGTTCTATTGAGGGGTCCGCCACCCAGCTCCCAAATAAATACACACGAAGTCTTATCCTTACTTATAAATGCCCGGTCTTAGCTTGGCTTATTTCTTGCCAGCTTTCCTTAACTTAAATGATCCCATCTACCTTTTGCCTCTGGGCTTTTTCCTATTCTTACTTCTGGGTATCTTACTTTCACTCTTGCTCCATGGCTGACTGTGTGGCTGTGTGGCTGTTCCCTTATTTCCTCACTCCTTGATCTCCTCTCATTCCTCCTTCTATTTATTCTCTCTGCCTAGCCCCGCCTATCCTTTCTCCTGCCTTGCTATTGGTTGTTTAGCTCATTATTAGGCCAACCAGGTGTTTTAAACAGGCAAAGTAACACAGCTTCACAGAGTTAAACAAATACAACATAAAAGAATGCAACACATCTTTGCATCATTAAACAAACGTTCCACAGTGTAAACAAATGTAACACATCTTAATATCCTACAGCATGAGGTAAATAGAGAAAGCTCTGAGAGGAGAGAGCAGAATGGTGGTGGCAGGGACATCAGCCTCAGCCTGGCCCTTCTCTGCGGTCACCCTCCCAGCTCCCCTAGCAGCAGGTGCTCAGTGTCTGTCCTCCTTTTACAGACATAGAACAGTGGTGTGGACAGTTAAAGAGCGTGCTCAGAGCCACACAGGTGAGCGGTAGAGCCTGAGTATGCCTTGGGCACCTGGACCCAGCCCACCTCCTTCCCCACCATCTCCTGTCCCTCGAAGTGGGCAGAACCTGCAGTGTGGGCCCAGAGCTCTTACTAGGGGTCTGGAATGCTGGTCCTGAGAACAGGTTTGATGGATGGCCTACTTTCCTATTGTAATGAAGAGACATCATGAGCAAGGCAACTTATGAAGGAAAGCATTTAATTGGGGGCTTGTTTACAGTTTTAGAGGGTTAGTCCATTATCACCGTTGCAGGCATGGCAGCAGGCAGGAGCTGAGAGTCCACATCTGATTCACAAGCAGGAGGCAGCGAGTGTGAAACTGTGCTTTTGAAACCTCAGAGTTGACCCACCCCAGTGATACACCTCCAAAAAGGCCATACCTCTTAATCCTTCCCAAATAGTTCCACCAACTGGGGACCAAGCATTCAAATATATGAATCTATGGGGGACAATCCCATTCAAATCACTACAGTGGATGCCAGGGCTGTAGGGGAGGATGAGGTTCAGGGAAGGTCTGCCTGAAGTCTGTGACCTGTTTTCTTAAGGTTCCAGTGCATGTTGCTCTCTTACCTCCAGTTACTGGTGGTCACTTGGGGTGAGAGTCTGGGAAGGGAAATCTCTGGGCTAGGTGCACAGGACGTTGCACTGGGGTGCAGCTGCGGCCCTGAGGGTCTCAGAGTGCCAACTCTTGGTCTGGCCCCTGGACCAGCAGACCCTTTCTGCCCCCTGGCCTGGACTGAGGGGCCCCAGCTGCTTTGCTCCACTGGGATGACACTTGGCAATATAGTACAGCCACTCTGTACCCAGGGACACTCCATCTCTGGTTCCCAGAGGCTGAAGCCCAGTGTTAGGCCTGAGCTTGGACACATGCTGACAGACAGCCTGTACCCTCCTTACAGCAGCTTCCTCCTGAGGCCCTGGTGCTGTGGGCATCTGCAGATGGAGCAGGTGTGGTTTCAGTTCCCACTGCCCTGTGCTCAGTTTGGCTGAGAGAGGAGGGAGCAAGGCCTTCTGGAGAGCTCTTAGGGGAGCCCTGGGAGGAAGCCCTGGAACCCACGTGGGGCCCAGTAGAGGGGCTCAGGGTCACTGCTTCTGGCTTCCAGCTCCCTCTCTGCTGGCTGGCATCAGTTTACTCACCTGTAAACATTTGTCCACACACCATATCTGTGTTATGACCTCTCGTCTACATGGTGCCTGTTGTCCCCTTGGCTGGCACCTGACACCTAGGCCCTGCCCCATGGTCTGACATGGGGCCTGAGTACCCCAGGTGGTTCTGACCTGTGCTCAGGGAAGCATGTTGCCCAAGCAGATGAAGCCATATCAGGGGGAAGTGGGTGAGGAAAAGATGAATGGCAAATTACGCCAGGGCTGGTGTGACCCATGGAAGAACAAGAATGCTTCCACGAGAAGTGTCGTGGAAGCTGCTTTGGTGGAGGAATGGCTGTTTTGGAGGGGGGACATTTCTTTTTTGCTGTTTTGGAGGGGGGACATTTCTTTTTTTTCTTCTTTTTTAAAATGTTTTAATGTGTATGGGTGTTTTGTCTGCATGTATATTTATGCAACACATGCATGCTGGGTGCCCTCAGATCAGGAGTAGGTGTGGATCACCTGGAACTGGAGTTACAGATGGTTCTGAGCCACCATGTGGGTGCTGGGAATCGAACCTGAGTCCTCTGGAAGAGCAGCCAGTGTTCTTAACCATGGAGCCACCTCTTCAGCCCGAGAGGGGACATTTCTGTAGACAGGTGAGGGAAAATGTCCTAGAGAGTGGCAATGGTAAGTGCAAAGGTCTTGGGACAGCAAGGTGACCAAGACTCCATGGGAGCAATGTGTCTCTGAAACCCACGTTGGCTCCTTTTGGCTGCAGAGGTGTCTGGTGAGCCTGGGCCATGTCAGGACCTCTGTCCCCTCACTGCCTGTACCCCAGCTGTGCCTGTGATGCCCAGGCAGGTTCCTCTCTAGCCCTCACTTCCCTTGTCTGAAGGGCTAAGTGGGGTGTCCCGGAAGCACCCAGGCCCGCAGGCTGTGGCTGTGGCTGTGGCTGGGTGTAGCCTGCACATTGGAGCCAGATCTTGCCCCACACTGTCCAGTGATGACACAGCTCAGGCCCCTGTCTCTCCCAGATGTTGATGAAAACCAGCAGAGGTTGGTGGATGGGATGGAGAATGAATGGGCTTAGTGACGTTGGATTTTGGTCTCCTGCTGACAGCTCCCAATGGGCTTCATGATGCTCCTGCTCAGGTGAGCATGTGATCTGAACAGGAGGAGTGGTAGTTTGGGGGAGGGGAGGAGGCTTAGCAGGCTGGTGACTGTTGTGTGTCCTGAGGCTCCTGCAAGACGACCAGTTGACATGGACCCTGCTGTCCTTCCCAAAGTGGCTGGCCCTGTGAGGGGATGGTAGCTTGGGAAAGGCTTTTGGTCCCCTTGCCAGTGAAGCCCAGGGCCAGGTGACGCTGCCACCTCACTGTGGCGTCTCAGGTGGGTCAGCTGCTGTATCAGTAACTGAGGGCGTCAGCCTAGGCTAAACCTTAGCTAAACCAGGTCCATGTTTTCCAAAACCAGCCTTGCCGGTCTCCTGTTCTCTCCTGGGACATTCCATTTGTCATTTGAGCTGGAGCTCTTCAAGGACCAACTCAACCTGTTAGAACTTTTCTGACTTCCCACCCCCAGCATGGTAGGTGGCAGGACCCAGGCAGCTGTTCTGGCTGTTTCTCATGCTCCAGCACCTGGCCAGAGAACAGCAGATCAGCGAGCAGGCAGGGAGACCCAGTGTGGAGCTGGGTGACAGGTCAGTGCCTGGCCTAGGTCTTCAAGGTTAGGCCCAGTACCTCCCCTCTAATGAGCTACGAACTCTCCATGTCCCCAATTTATTAACTAGCATTTCTATGACCTGCACGTGCTGAGAAGAAAAGAAGCCAAGGTCTGTGTGATATAATACTTGACCTTTCCCAGTGTGCCCCTGGGGGCCTGGCGGGGTGAGGGAGATGAGGACATTGCTTCAGTTCTGAGACTATCTGGGAGATGGTGTGGGAGGGGCAGGGACCCCCTTAACTCCACCCCCTCCTCTATGTGTCCAGGCCTCATGCCTATTCCTGCCCCCCATTGCTTAAGTGGCTCAGTTCCAAGCCCTTTCTGGGGAGCACCTGGCTCACCTGGACCCCCTCTTGTGGCTTGGGACACCCCCTGATTCCTGTAGCTCCAGAAATTTCTCCCAGGTAGTGCCTTTCGGGCTGCCTGGAGGCCTGTGAGGTGATGAGGCCGAGGCATCTTTTTCCCAGATGAGGGAGACAGACATGGCTCTCTACCAGTTTTCGGGGCCATGAGCCGGGAAGGATGTCATGGCTCACTGAGCGCTAGAAAGGAACGGAACCCAGTACCAGGTGCACAGGAGAGGCTGGGTTCCCCTGGCTCTCTCCTTCCGGAGTTTCTGGAGCTCAGTCCTTCCTAGACCTCTGTTTCCCTCTGGTGCTGGCCGAGGGCAGATGCTCTGTGCACAGGCTGGTAGCAGCCATGGCCCATTCTGTAGCCTTCCTCAAGGGCATGGGGGGAATTTGAAACTTATCACAGGCCAGCCATCCTGAAGGGGCAGGAGGCTCACCCTGGAGGGAGGTGAGAGGGTCTAGTGGGACTAGGGGGTTGCAGACAGCATGCACCCCCAAGATGGCTTGGGTGAGGGAGGGGCAGCACTAACCTCTACCAGGGCCTGGGATGGCATGGGTACTCCTGGATCTCTCTGTCTCTTCGTCTCTGTCTCTCAGAGGGCAGGGTCTCTCTACACAGCACTGGCTGCCCTAGAACTCACTGTGTAGACCAGGCTGGCTTCGAACTCACAGAGATCTGCCTGCCTCTGCCTCCTGAGTGTTGGGATTAAAGGCGTGCGCTGCCGCCGCCGCCGCCGCCGCCGCCCAGCTTCTTCTGTTGGATTCCTTTGAGCCTAGTTGTCTTCATGTGTGGCTCCGGTGACAGGACACTTGAGGTCCCTGTTTACTGAGGGGGCTGTTAGAGGAGGGGACAGTGAGCATGAAGCTTGAAGGTCACAGGAAACATGATGTTCCTGCGTGTGGAAGTTGACTGTCCCACCTGTGAGAGGCTGTGTGGGCTCAGGGTCACTCTGGCAGCCATGTGTGGGGAACCGGGGGCACAACAGGCATTCCTGCCCCTATCCAAGGGCTGGAGGAGTCTGAAGTGTGGAGACCAGTTGAGTACTTTGTAAGTGCTTTGATTATTTTAAATTGCTTAAGTGGCTAAGATGGCCCTGCGTATCTTGAGCACCCGGGGACACAGACACAAAATCAATTAGGAAAGGTACAACGGACCTGGCGGGAACCCTTACCTGCTCCACCCTCTCAGGCCCGTCACTTCCTGGAGCTCTGTTAGCCTCTGCCTCTGCTTCCAGCTGGGTCATTGCAGGCCACTGGGGTAGCCTAGAGGGTCTCCTGAAAGACTATCCAGACACCAGGGAGCTTGCTGCAGACTGGCTTGGCTTTCTCTTAAAGAGCACTGTTCGCCGGGCGGTGGTGGCGCACGCCTTTAATCCCAGCACTTGGGAGGCAGAGCCAGGCAGATCTCTGTGAGTTCGAGGCCAGCCTGGTCTACAGAGTGAGTTCCAGGAAAGGCGCAAAGCTACACAGAGAAACCCTGTCTCAAAAAACCAAAAAAAAAAAAAAAAAAAAAAGCACTGTTCAACTCCTGACTGTAGATTAATATTCCAGAGTCCACAGGAGAGGCTGGCCCCATGGACCCTTGCTTAAAGATCTCAGGCACTCTGGGGGATTGTATGGAGACTTTCTTTGTTCTCAGGGCTGGAGGGGACTGGGCACCCCCCCCTCCCCGCCGCACCTATGTGGTTTCTGAGCATTGCTCTCATGGGTGTGAAATGTGACACTCTTGGCTTCTGTGGCTTCCTTGAACAACATTTTCTGCCATGTGTGATGGTGACCCTGTCTCCACTGCTGTGCCTATTTCTGTGGGGCAGTTTCCTTTATACAGGGCCCAGGCTGGAACAGATGGTGCCCTGTGGTGGGCCTCACCTCTGCATCCAGCCAGGCAAGGCACTTCCATCAGTGCCCTGTCATCAGTCCTGACCTGCCTCTATGTGGCCAGAAACAGGGTGTTTTGTAGATTCTTATAGAATCTAGAGAGGAGAATGGGAGATATTTGAGCAGAAGAGCCAGCGTGGGAAAGCCTGTCTGTTCTGGGAAGATTCTGGGTACAGAGAGTGGCTCATTCAGACTGTAGGTGTCATCCGGGCAGTGGTGATGCACACCTTTAATCCCAGCACTCGGGAGGCAGAGGCAGTCGGATCTCTGTGAGTTCCAGGCCAACCTGGTCTACAGAGTGAGTTCCAGGTCAGCCAGGGCTACACAGAGAAACCCTGTTCCAAAAAAACAAAAACAAAAACACAGACTGCAAGCGCCCCATTAGCCACACGTAGCTCCTGTAGCACGAGGCAGAGGAGCAGCCTGCTCCCTTTGGGTGGTAGCTCTCTGCTCTCATTTGCAAGTTTTTGAGGCTGTTCCCAGACCCTGTGTTTGCTGTCATATAGGGTTCAGGCACAACACATGTATCCAACTTGCTCTTGGGGTTCGGGGCTTTATTATTTTTTTAAAAGTAAAGAAAAAAATTTACCCTTTTTAAAAATTATTTTTTATGTGATTGAATGTTATGCCTGCATATCTGTGCACCATGTGTGTGCCTGGTGTCCAGGGAGCCAGAAGAAGGTATCAAGTTCCCAGGAACTGAAGATGGTTATAAGTCCCCATGTGGGTGCTGGGAATTGAGCTGGTTCTCAGTCACTGAGCCATCTCTCCAGCCACTAAATATGTTTTTTAAAGAGCTATGGTTTTACTTTTAAGTGTGTGTGTGTGTGTGTGTCTGGGTGTCTGGGTGTGTGCACATTAGAGAAGCACCTAGAGGCATTGGCTCCCTGGGCACTGGAGTTATATGTAGGCTGTGTGTGCTGTCTGCTGTGGGTGCTGGAGACTGAACTCAGGTCTTCAGTGAGAGCAGGATGTGCTCTTAATTGCTGAACCATCTCTCCAGGGCTCAGGGATTTCTAATGGCTGCTGTTGTTGGTGTCTGTAACAACGTAAGGCCTTGTTTTTTTTCTATCATCTATCTATCTATCTGTCTGTCTGTCTGTCTGTCTGTCTGTCTGTCTGTCTATCTATCTATCTATCTATCTATCTATCTATCTATCGAGACAGGGTCTCGCTATGTAGTCCTGGCTGTCCTGGAGTTTGCTATTAGACCAGGCTAGCTTCAAACTCACAGAGACCCTTCAGCATGCTGGGATAAGGGTGTGCACCACCATGCCTGGGGAAATTCTTTGTTTTGAGACAGGATCTCCTGTGTCCCAGGCTGGCCTTGATGAACTTGGTTAGCTGAGGATAAACCTGACCTTCTGATTCTTCTGCTTCCACCACCAAGTGTGCTGAAATCACAGGCATACCCCCTCACATCTGCTTTATGCAGTGTTGGGATGGAGCCCAGGGCTTCTTATATGCCAGGCAAGCATTCTATCAGATGAGCCACATCCTCAGCCCTCATGGTCTCTTCTCGGTCACTCCACACAACCTGCAGAGCCTGCAGAGATAGTGGTCCCATTTTACAGATGAGAAAACCGAGGCCTGTAGAAAATAGGGAAGCCATGCAGCCAATTAGAGCCACAGCTGGACTGGGTCAGGTCCCAGCTGCTGCTCTGCCTCTGCACGTCCAAAAGTTACGAGGAGAAGCTTTTGAACCCAGCCCCTCAGGGTGGGTCTGCCTGATTGAGTTGGACAGCCAGCCTTAGAACCCTGTCTGTGCATGGCCAGTGTCCCTGTCTCTTTCCTGTTGGGGTTTTAAAAGCCCATGTTTGTGGTAGGTTTGGAAGAAAACAGAAGAACGTGCTGGGAGCCATAGTTGGCCACACAAGTGTAAGGACCTGGGTTTGGATTTCTAGCACTCACGTAAAAAGCTGTGCACAGCTGTAATCACATCTGTAATCTCAGCACTGGGGAGGCAGAGAAACGGGGCTCCCTGGCTGCTGGCCAACTAGTCTAGCTGAATCAGTGAGCTGCAGATTTAGTGGGAGACCTGTCTCAAAAACTCAGGTGGAATGTCCTGAGAGATGGTCAGCAGTTAAGAGCGCTGGCTGCTCTTCCAGAGGATCTAGGTTTGAGTCCCAGCACCCACATAACTCCAGTTCCAGGGGATCTGATGCCCTCTTTTGGCCTTTGTGGGCACTGCATGCACATGGCACATGCATTAATGCAGACAAACACTTATACACATAAAATAAAGATAAAATAAAACTTTAAAAAACTTGAAGAATATGGTAGAGAGTGATTGAGGAAGACCCATAATATTGATCTCTGACATTGACAAGTGCATGCATGCACACATTCATGCATGCACGAAAACAACATAAAGAGGCAAAGGGCTGAAGAGATGGCTCAGTGGTTAAGAGCACTGGCTGCTCTTCCAGAGGAACTGGCTTGATTCCCAGCACTCACATGGCAGCTCACAGCCATCCATAACTCTAGTACTAGGGGACCCATCACCCTCTTCTGGCCAGGCATGTACAGATGTCTATGCAGACAAAACACCCATATACATGACATAAATACATAAGGTAAAAGAGGCAAATAAAACTGCCAGTTGCCTTTCCAGGTGGCAACCTGATTTGTGTGTATTTTCCCACAGCCTTCTGTTAATGTAGCAGGTTGAGTTCACATCTATGGCTAGTGTTTGCACAAACCATGTGGTGAGCATTTTCTAATGTCCTTAGCCAGTCTTTGAAACATGCTATCTGCTGGCTACATAATCACTCACTAGAGCCCTGGCCATTCTTGGTTCAAACCCTCCTGGTAGTTAGTTGGCTTGATGTATAGTTTGGGGACTGTTCCTTTGGCCATGTCTGTGTTCCCGCAGGAAATGTGACAGCATGGTACCTAGGTGGCTGGAGGAAGTAGCTGAGGAGGGCACTTATCTCATGGGAGAGTTAGTTTTGCAGGTGCTCAGGTGAGCTCTGGGGAGGGTGGTATGGAGGTAGAAATGGCAGGTGGAGCCTGGGAGGTAGAGCAGGATTTCTCTGGCAATGTCTGGGGTGAGGGACATATTCACCTGCTCTTATGAAATGGGGCCTGACCTAAGGCTGGCAGTGAGGGAGATGAGCTGAGGACAGGGCAGCTTGCTTGGCAGGAGAAGTGGAGAGGAGGTGAAGTCCCTCAGGAGGCCTTGAACTGGGCTAATGTGTTTAGGCATCCCACCTTCAGCTCCTCCCTTCCACCTTGCCATTCCCTGTTCCTGTCCCCTGGGCCTCTCTGTAAATCCCCATTTGCCTCAGTGTCTAATGGTCCCTTAAGGCAGAGCTGCACCTTCTCCCATTCCTTTACACCTTAAGGTGTGACTTGTTATCATAAAGTGTGAATTCCAGACACATTGCCCCATGAGGTTTGAAGGCAGGTTTGTGGATGACCTTCATCACAGCATCTTTAGTGCCCAGGAAGTTCCCTGTAGCCCCTCTGGCCAATGTCTCGCTCCACAAGGTTCATCTGTTGCTGGACTTGTCTCCAAGCTTCACCTCAGCACATGCAGACTGGTGCCTCTGCTGTGTGAGATCTGTCCATGGTGCCTCTGCTGTGTGAGACCCATCCATGGTGCCTCTGCTGTGTGAGATCCATCCATGGTGCCTCTGCTGTGTGAGATCCATCCATGGTGTTCTCTGCTGTGTGAGATCCATCCATGGTGCTTCTGCTGTGTGAGATCCATCCATGGTGTCTCTGCTGTGTGAGATCCGTCCATGGTGCCTCTGCTGTGTGAGATC
>CABHPH010102040.1:2151-71986 GCA_902168325.1 Peromyscus nudipes
ATATATATATATATATATATATATATATATATATATATATATATATACACACACACACACACACACACTTTTTCTAAACAAGGAAGCAATAAATAGTAAGTTATGTCTGAAAACTCTTAAGAATTTCCACATTTGTGTTGTCAGATGTTTCTTAGCTTTTTTCCCCTTTTCCTTTGCAGCCCAGGCTGGCCTCAAACTCACAGCAATCCTTCTGCCTCAGTATCCCAAGTGCTGTGACTAAAAGCACGAGGGACCATGCTAAGCTCTGTGCTTCTATTTCATACATCAAATTCTTTATCCAGGAAGAATATCTGTTGCCCTAGCAACATAAACTGGCCCCAAGAACAAACAAAGATGGACCAATTTGCACTGCCCACAGCCAGGAAGGGATTAAGCAGGCCCAGAGCAACCCCTGAAAATACAAAGGCCTGATTCACTAGCAAATGGCCTGGATGCCACTGGGTCATTTCAGACATATGGAGCACTTTACTGAGTTACTTAAAAGAATACCAAAGTTGGATAGTGTGAAGATATTAAGGTATGTGTAGTGAGCCTTGCCATACCATACCAGCTTTTGTCTTTGATTTTGTAGTATCTGCAAATACTCCAAATGGCTAAGCTGAGCTTTTTCTTTCTTTTTTCTTTTTTTTTTTTTTATAGCTAGGGTGGGGGCAGGCACTCACATGATTATGTGTGTGCTCTAAGGAACATACATATTTCATGTTCTGAAAGGACATAAATCAAGACAGTTGGCCATAGGCTTGTTCTTTCCAGTAGAAAGGTACCTAACATTAGAACAGCATAGTCCCCATGTCTGAGGAATTGTAATATAATTCTAAATTGAAGACTGAAGGAACAACAATTTGCTGTACTTTCTTGTTTGCAATTTGCAAAGATGATACAGCAGACTGAATGTCAACACACACATTTCCACCGAGTACTGAGATTTGTACTTGTGTGTTTGTAACAGGGCATTCAAATTCATTCAGTATTTAATATCTGATTACAATTTAAAAACCCCATCATGCCATGGCTTTGCTCTTTAAGAATGCTGCACAGCGGACTTGACCGGGCGGTGGCTCTGCTGGCACCGCCTGCTTTAACGACACTTGAACGAGCACAGCGTGGAGTAAGGTTACCAAAAAGGGGCGAAGAACATCCTTATTTTATACTTTATTTAAAATTGTGAAACGATAAACAGTTAACAGATAGATGAAAATTTGGTACCATTAGTTAAAGGATGTTTAAGATTTGACGATTCATAAGCTCACAGATCCTTTCTCCAACATTTCAGTCTATGTAGTCAAAGTCTTCTGGAATTCCAAAGTTCTTATCAATTTTATTTTCTTCAAACCCAAATTTTCTTTTGGCCCAGGATTTTATTGCAAATATGTTATCTATAAAAAAAGATCAAAGATGTTTTTGAGAATGAAAACACAATCACGAAGCATCTTAATCTAATTATTATCACAATCACAAAGCATCTTAATCTAATTATTATCACAGCTTCCATCACTCTCGGCTGCATTAAAATAAGAAGCGGTTTGCTACTTAAGAATGCCAAAAGGGAGTAACACAGACACAGCAGTTTCCTTGAGTCTTGCCACATTCCTAGCAGAGGCCAGGCTCCACTCCTCAGCAATCCCAGCTGCTCTTGCTCCCAGAGGGAGCACTTTCTCTCCACACCTCTGTCCTTCCCCTCGAGTAATGGCTTCCAGATAATCAGGACAGCCTGAGGGACTGGGCAAGAGGGCGGGAAAATGTTCTCCTTAAACTGACACAGAAACAGATGTGTCTTTGGTGTCCCTACAGGGAATCTGTATTCTAGCACTGAAGAGTGTTGTACCTCCTTAAAGGAATTTATCCCAAAGGGGAACCCCAAATTGTATACGGAGATTTCCAGAGAAGGCTTTTCATCCCAGTGTAGTAACAACAAGGAGGTCAAGGCCCACTCAAGCATCAGCGATTGGCAGCAGGACGGCAGGACAGTACCACATGGAGAGGCAGAGCTGCCCCTGGGTTAAAAAGGATATCAGGTCTATATATGTCTCATCTATTATATAATTTATAATTAAAATGCTTTCCACAAACACAAGAACAATGGCCTGAGATGTCCAAGTCTGTTAAGAGGACACTGCACTCGTGGTAAAAATGAGTAAAAGATTAAAACAAGTTCTTCCTGAGCGCCAGGGCTGTATCATGTCATTACCCCTTCTAGCCACCAGCCACACTACCTTAGAATGTTCTGGAGACAGAAACTTTAAAGATGATTGAATTAAAACGAGGTCATTAAGGTAGACTATAACCAAATTTGATGGGTATCTTTATAATTTAGATATAATGAGAGAGGTCAGCAGCTGGTGAAGAAAGATGACAGGAAGTAAGAGGAGGCAGCCGTGTGCAAGGCAGGCAGTGGCCTCGGGGCAAACTGGACCCAGGCCTTCAGATTATCGGCAACAGTCCTGTCTCTTGTTGAAACTACTCTGTCATATATATATACACACACATATATTCTGCCTTCCTTCAAATCAATACATGCATTTAGCTTCCCTTAATAGACTATTTCTGTGGAAGGATAATTCTAAGTATTAAATAAATACAAATTTTGGAATTCAACTTTCTTTCTAGAGTGAATACTACTAACTCAAGAGGCAGACAGTACTGGACCCCAGCTGGAGAGAAGGGCATTGTTGGATGGGCTTTGAGTCTGGTTTTTATATATATATATATATATATATATATATATATATATATATATATGCTTTAATATATGTTTTAATATTTATATTTTTTAAAAAAATAGTGTTAACAAAATGTCACTGTTTTTCTATGAATGTGTTCTAGAATGTCAACAGATATTTAAATAAAATTATTCTTCATAACAATCTAAAATGAATCTTCACTTTTCATAATGTGAGAATATTTAAACATCAGCATGAGGCAGTCCAGGATCTGCTGGACTTGTGTTTAGTTTTACAGTGTGTGCAGTCAGGAAAGCCTGGCCAATTATAGCCCAGTACTTAGAGAGGTGAGACAGAAGACCAGTACTATAGATACTGCAGAATGTGCAGAATATGTGCCTTCAAGATGACACAGGAAGAAGCATCATTAATGCATTTTCAAACAATTCTAAAGTCATGTGTGTATCAGAAAAAAAAGACCAAGTATCATGTGCCTTCCAGGACAGGCTCCATGAATGTGGAAAGACTTCCAGGAAACAAGGACACACACAACAGAGGTGGCTTGTGAGAAGAAACTGTGAACCTGGGTCAGAAAGACGATGGGCACCGAGGAAGTTTTCAGCTGCTCTGAAGAAAGGAGTTTCCTGTTCACATCAAGGACAAGAAAACATCCAAAGACTGAAAACAAAAAAACCAACAAAACCACACTGTGATAGCTCAGGGTCAATTCAAAGATGTTGATCAAGGCTTCCTCAGGCCATTGGAGATCTGCCTTATTAAGATGGTGCCATATATAATCCTGACAACACATTCCCTATCAAATAATTTTACTATTGTACATAATTTTATAAGTCGACCAAGACTATTCTTTTAAAAGAAACAACCTTAAGACTTATCTGTCAGTCTTAATTCCTGGTAGTTCATATGCTTTTATACTAAATAGTAACCGAAGAGTTTTTGCAGTGAAGTCTCCACCTCATGCACTGAGATGCCTTTTGGTTCCTAGCACAGAAAACTAAGGCACTAAGTCCCTACTACCTGAATTTATTAGGATGTAATTTGTTAAGTAAGATGTAAAGTACCACAAAACATTAATAAGATATAGTTCATCTACATTTAAAACTCTCTTTTTTCTTTCTTTCTTTCTTTTTCTTCTTGTTGCTGTTGCTTTTTAAGACAGGGTTTCTCTGTGTAGCCCTGGCTGTCCTGGAACTTACTTTGTAGACCAAGCTGGCCTTGAACTCAAAGATCCTGCCTCTGCCTCCTGAGTGCTGGGATTAAAGGTGTGAGCCACCACCATGCAGCTACAATCTCTCATTCTATAAACTAAAATGTTGAACTATTAAACAACAACTTTTTTTAAAAAAAATGTTACATATTTTGGTTTCAGGTTTTGTTTTTGTGGGATTTCTGTGTGTGCAAATGTGTCTTTGTCTTTGTGTTTGAACGTTTTCTTTGGTTCTTCTACTGCTTGTCTGTTTTGTCCTATTCTGATTTATTTTACTTAATTTTATTTTATTATTATTTTCTAGATACCTCTATGTATCCTAATGAGAGAGAGAAAGAAAGAGAGTGGATTTGGGTGGGTGGGGAAGTAGGGAGGACCTGGGAGGAGTTGTTGGGGACAGCATAATCAGACTATATTGTATTTCTGAAAAATCATTTTCAGCCAGGTGGTGGTGGTGGTGGTGGTGGTGGTGGTGGTGGTGGTGGTGGTGGTGCACACCTTTAATCCCAGCACTTAGGAGTTAGAGACAGGCAGATCTCTGAGTTCAAGGCCAGCCTGGTCTACAGAGCGAGTTCTAGGACAGCCAGGGCTACACAGAGAAACTGTCTCAAAAACAAAATAAAAAATAAAAAAGCCAAAATGCATTTATTTTTATGTGTATGTGCATGTGCCTGCATGAATTTATTTATACCACATGCATCCAGGAGCCTTTGGAGGCAGGCAAGTGTGCTGGATACTTTGGAACTGGCATTACAGGGGTCATGAGCCTCCACGCAAGTGCTGGGAACTAAACCTGGGTCCTCTACAAGAGCAGTACTCTTAACTACTGAGCCATCTCTCTAGTCTGGAGATTCATAGTTCTAGAAACATTTCAAGGACATTGTTAGGTAAAAATGAACCAGACTTTAGCTGACATCTAATATATATATAAAACACTGGTCTTTTCTATTGTTTTGAACCCAGGGAGGTTTTCTGAGGTGTAACTCACTTTATCTCTTACCTTCATTTTTTTTTTTTAAACACACACTTATGTGAAAAGAGCTAGCTGGAGCCTTAAGTGGGAATATTTTCCAAGTAGAGTCTCATTAGCCCAGGCTGACTGGGAAGGGATGTATGGTAGAAGATGACCTTGAATTTCTGTCCCTTCTGCCTGTGTCTCAGAGTGCTGAGGTTGGACTGTTCTCTGACATGCACCGTTTGATTTGGTGCTGAGAATCAACCCTGCTTTGTGCATGCTAAGCAGCCTGCCAACTGAGCTATATGCCGAGTCCAGGAAAGACAGTTCTGAACAGCTA
Source organism: Peromyscus nudipes (assembly GCA_902168325.1). NCBI lineage: Eukaryota > Metazoa > Chordata > Mammalia > Rodentia > Cricetidae > Peromyscus > Peromyscus nudipes. The sequence continues at coordinate 7,356 of CABHPH010102040.1, forward strand.
ATTCTGTTATCATAAAAACATCCCTTCCACGGGCTTTTCAAACTCTCAGGGTTTTGTTTTGTTTTGTTTTCAGCTAACCACAAAGGAAGAAAAATTTCTTACAACAGTTTTTCTAATGATAATTTTGGAAGTTTATGATGAATTGGAAAACAATTTACAGTTGCTTATTTAACAACCAGAATTTACAGTGAATTGGGGAGCCAGAGAAAGGGGTGTAAATGTCTAAAATACCATGCTGAAGAGCTTACAGACTCTTATTTAGTCCCCTCAAAACGTGAGGCAGGCATTATTCCCAGAGAACAGAGGAGGAACAAGCTCAGATAAGGTCAAAGGGTCATGGAGCAGACTCAGAGGCACTCAGAGTGGCTTCCTTCTGCCACACACATCCTGTTGTTCCTACTGCTGGATGTGTTGCTTCCCTGCAAACGACTGGAGGAAAATCATGAAGTTTTATTTACGTTGTGTTGTGGTAGCGGGAGGCTGAGCATGTGTGTGTCATGGAGCACGGGTGGAGGTCAGAGTCAGTTCTCACCTTCCACCATGTGCATCTAATTTAGGTCCTCAGGTTTGGTGGCATTACTCCCCAACCCATCTCGACCCCCTGACCACCTTATCTTCAATCCATACGGACACTTGCTTCATTTTCACACTCAGAATTTTGCATTTCTCAAACCTATATAATATCACATTTGTTATCATTGTTATTGTTAGCATTTGGGGGAGATAAGGTCTTATGTGGCCTAGGTTAGTCTTAAACTCACTACCTAGCCAAGACTGGCCTTCAACTCTATTTTCCTGCCTCCGACTCCTGAGTGATGGGATGACAGACATGTGTTACCATACCTCACACTGTATCTCTCACTTACTTACACTTCACTGACACAATGTCTGCTCTTTTCTCTTGTTTTCTTTATTAAAGCAGTATTTTGTTAGGAAGCAACTTATAATAAATGAAACAAACAATAGTTTTATAGGAGCCCAAGGGGGAATTTCATTAATATTTTTTACTTATTTTATTGTAAAACAGATTAGGGGAAAATGAGATTTAAGTTTTCTGTGAAACGTAGGCCTGGACCGGCGGCAGGAAGCCTGGCACACATGTCTGTTCTCCCAGAGGCTAACCCGAGACTCCACAGTCCCCCTAAGTTCTTCCCCACTCGGCTTCAGCCCTATACATTCCTCCTCCCAGTGGAGCACGGTAACGACTAGCACACGGGAGGGATTAGCCTCTCACTAGGTGGAGAAACTCAGTCACCACCATTTTATTATTATCTATTGGAAAACATCAGAGCTACTCTCTGGCAGGTTTAGTATTATTAATCATACTTGTATATAAATCACAACAACCATTGCTAACTTGCTCCTAAACTTTAGGATATACATAGTGCATCTGTGAGAGAGTAGGCTGGGCACAGGATGGAATCTCACGAAGTCCCCCAAGCTGACCTCACTCATGGTCTCCCTGCCTCAGCCCCCCAAGTGCTAAGCTTGTAGGCTTGTGCCACCACACCTGGTGCCACAGTGCCCCACCAACTCATACTTCTTAGACTATCTTTGTGGTGTAGATCAGAAAAAGGAAGCAGGCTCACGGAGAAGAATCACAAAGCCGGGCCTAATTGCTGTAGCGCAACACACGTGGCTCTGCTTCAAACTGAGGAACAAGGATCACATCTACCTTGAAACTCCCACAGAGGTAAGGTGAGAACACAGCACACTCATTACAGGAGAGCAGCAAACAGCCCTCAAAACACCTTAGCTGTTCTTGTCTCAAGAAGACATCCTTCAGGAGTCCAAGGACGCCCAAAGGGATTATAAACTCGAATACATGGAACTGCAGGCTGCAGACACTTATCAACGGGAGGGCACTCTCCTGGCATGTGTGAAGCCTTGTGCTCAATCCCCAGTACCAAAGAGAAGCACAACTACATGGAGCTTCAAGCACACCCTTAGATATATAAGTTCAATGATCAGAACCTGGCTTAGGAAAAGTTAGACTTGGAGCTACTCCTGGTCTCAGAGAAATGCACTTTCATAAAGATGATTCAGAAGCTGTGTGAGGCACTGAACTGCCCGTCATCATGGAGCCTTGGCTACCGTCCACTAGTGCCACTGCAGAACCTACCAGTCCATCGGTTAGCGGCTTCTTTGGCTACTTTATTTGCTTGACCTGAAACAAACAAACAAACAAACAAACAGATAAAATGATATGCAGTTATTTATACGTATAAAACTACCTCCAACCCTCTACAGATATTTACCAACCTATTATAAATTACATATATACTAGAAATTACCATGAAAAAGCTCAAAGAGTAGTATAACGTTGTATTTTAAAAACCTGTTCAAATGCTCAAGACAATTTTAGGTATTTGCAATTACATTAGGTAACAGAAAACCGGTATGAACAACTTCCCTTTCTAAATGTCCATTACCACTGTACTTCTTTAAAGTACAGGTTTATTTTATAGCTTCACTTATTTATTTGTGTGTGTGTAGGGGGGCACAGGACAGGTGTGAAGGTCAGAGGACACCTTACAGCAGCCAGCTGTCTCCTCCCACCAGGGAGTCAGGTCTGTGTCAAGCATTTTTAACCTCTGAGATACCTTGCCATTCCCTAAAGTACAGGTTTAAATGAGAGGTTTCTCAATCAACTTACCATATCAAAATGATAAAACAATTTACTGGAAAGAGTTTTACTCTATATATTCTTAGGTTATGATAAATCTGACTTTTAAAATATTTAGAAACAAAGCCGGGCATGGTGGTTCATATCTTTAATCCCAGCACTTATAAGGCAGAGGCAGGAAGATGTCTGTTAAGTTCAGGCCAGACTGGTCTACATAGTGTGTTCTAGGGCAGCCAGAGCTACACAGTGAGACGCTGCCTCAAAAAACAAAAAAAACCAAAACAAACAAACAAACAAACAAAACCCAAAACTATTAGAAGCAAGAAAGTAATCCCATAGGAGAAAATATTTATTTTAATTTATATGTTAAATATATAGTTTTATACAGTTGTGCCAATGCATGGCTGAACTTCAGCACACTAGAAGCTGAAGCAGGAGGATCTCAAGTTTGAGGGTAGCATGGACTACATGGTGAGAATTTATCTCAAAACCAAACCAAGAAATTTAAAATAATGAATATACATCGCTACTAAATGTATCTGTACAAATATCTTTCAAGTCACTCTAGATAGACTGTTCATAGCAATGCCATGACCATAAACATCACTTATACTGATGACATTTTTGTTTGGTTTGGTTTGGTTTTTTGAGACAGGTTTCTCTGTGTAACAACAGCCCTGGCTGTCCTGGAACTCACTTTGTAGACCAAGTTTGCTTCAAAGTCACAGAGATCTGCCTGCCTCTGCCTCCTGAATCCTGGGATTAAAGGAATGTACCACCAAGTCCAGCTGACAGTTTTTTTTATATTATTTCTTTATTTTATGTGCATTGATGTTCTGCCTACATGTATGTCTGTGTGAGTGTGTCAGATCCCCTGGAACTGGAGTGACAGACAGTTGTGAGCTGCCATGTGGGTGCTGGGAATTGAACCTGGGTCCTCCAGAAGAGCAGCCAGTACTTTTAACCACTGAGCCATCTTTCCAGCCCTGATAACATTTTTTTTTATGAAAACGTAAGTTATATATGACAGATTTCACCCTATTAACTTGGTGGATTCATTAAATGGATGTACAATCATTATCTTAATTCTATCTTAATTCTAGAACATTCTTATCAACAATAGAAAATCATGTATGACAAACAGACATCCACAATCCCCATTCTCTAGCCCCTAACCACCATTTGCTTTCTATCTAACGGTTTTCTCCTGTGGGGATACTTCATATGAAGGAAACGTGTTCTCTTGTGTGTGGCTTCTCTCCACACACCAGTATTTTCAGGGTTCATCATAAATCAATAGCTACTATTTTATATAATAAACTACATTTTACAACTTGCTTGCCCATTTGTCTGCTGACAGACACTGGGCCATTTCCACTAATCCAAACAATAGTTGCATTGAACATAGTTTCAATTCTCTTGAGTGTAAGTCTAGAAATAGAACTGATGACTCACATGGTGTGTACTATTTTGAGGAATGGATAATTTTGGGGGGTTGGTTTCTTGAAACAGGTTCTTACCTTAAGCTCCTAGCTCACCTGCCAATCTTCTTGCCTCTGCCTCCTAAGTGATAGGATTCTAAGTGTATGTCACCATACCTGGCCTTTACTTTTTTTTTTTCCCCCAGAGACAGGGTTTCTCTGTGTAGTTTTGGTGCCTGTCCTGGATCTCACTCTGTAGACCAGGCTGGCCTTGAACTCACAGAGATCCACCTGGCTCTGTCTCTTGAGTGCTGGGATTAAAGGCATGCGCTACCACCGCCCGGCCTGGCCTTTACTTTTCAAAGTAGCTGGACCATTTTGTAATCCTGCCAGCTATACAAGGGTTCCAATTTCTCCACATGCTCAGCAACACTTGTCTTTAAAAACAAACCAAACTGTAGTCATTTGGGGCTGGAGAGATGGCTCAAGAGTTAAGAGCATTGGCTGCTTTCTCAGAAGACCTGGGTTCAACTCCCAGCCTTTGGATGGCAGCTCACAACCAATTATACCTCTAATCCAGGGAATCCAATGCCTTCTTCTGAAAGAAGGCACTGCATTTACATGATGCACAGAGATACACACAGGCTGAACACCCATACACATAAAATTAAAAATAGGGAGAAAATCTCATGCTAAGGAATGTGAAAAGACATCTCACTATAGTTCTAATCTAATGAGGAATGCTATTTCCTTGGAAAAATGTTTAATCTGTTTACCATTTTAAGTTGAAATTTTGATCATTTTATTACCAAATTATAAGTTCTTTCTTATATTTTGGATATAGCTTATCTGTCAAATAGAAGTTTACAAACATTTTTCTCATTATATAAGTATCATTTTATAATCCTGATATTTGAAAAAAGTTTTCAGTTTTGATGAAACTCAAGTGATGTTTTCTTTTGCTTTAATGTCACACTTAAGTAAATGATGCCTAATGCAAGGAGAGAAAAATACACATTTATGTTTCTTTTGAGAGATGTAGCTTGAGCTCTTACATTTAGGTCTTTGGACCATTCAATTTCTGCTACGGTAAGCAGAGGAGTGCAGGCTAATTTATTACATGTGTAGATCTAATTGTGCTCAACAGCATTAAAAGATTTTTCTCAGTTGAATGATCTGAGAATCCTTAATCCTGATTACAATCAACCATGCTGACTTCTGGACTCTCAGGTCCATTTCATTAATCTATGTCTCTCCTGACCCAACATCACACCCCTTCAACTGCTAGATATTTGCATTAAATTTTAGAATTAAAAAAATTAGTCTTCAATATTTAAAAAAATTGTTTATTTTGGGTCTCTTCTATTTCTACATGAACTTAAAGAATTTCTGAAAAATAAGCAGGTAGAACTATGATGGATTCTTCACTGAATATGTAGATTAATGTCTGGAGCATTTCCACCTTAACAATTTAAGTCTTTCACCCACTAACCTGGTATGTCTTTCCACTTACTGGAATCTTTACTTTGTTTCAACAGTGTTTCAGTTTTCAGGACACATCTTACCCTTCTTTGGTTGACAGTTTTATTCATAGATCATTTGATCCGCATGGACGCAATGGAAAAACATGGATTTTCTTTCCTTAACTTCAGCTTCAATTTGTTCATTGTTAGCAATATAGAAATACAAATAAACTTGGGCATGACGATGTAATCCTAGCATTTGGCAAGGCTGAGGCAGGAGGATCAATAGTTCAAGGTCAGCCTGCACTACATAGCAAAACCCTATGCTCCAAGCAAACAAACAAAGAGAACATGATTTTTAAAATAATGACATTCCGGTATGCAAACCTTCTGAAATTATTAGTCATAATAATTTTGGGGGGATGTTTACTCCCATGAATATTTAATTATTGTTGAAGTTTTTCAATTTGGGGAGTATTTATTTCCATGCACATAAATATTGCTGAAGATTTTCTATATAAATATAAAAATATATAATCTAAAGCCAACTAGCTTTACTTCATTATTTTGTTTGTTTGTTGGTTGATTTTTTGAGACAAGGTTTCACTGTGTAGCCCTGGCTGTCCTGGCACTCACTGTAGACCAGGCTGGCCTCGAACTCACAGAGATCCGCTGCCTCTGCCTCCTAAGTGCCAGGACTAAAGGAGTGCGCCACCACCACCTAGCTTTTCTTTCAAAGTGAGTATTTTGATATTTCTTTTTCTTGACTGGCTAGAATTTCTAGTACAACACTGAACCTATAATGAAAGTAGACCTCCATCCAGGAAGATGACCTCTTAGGTGGAGGAAGTTCATTTCCCAGTTCATTGAATACTTTTAATTAGGAAAGACTTTTGAATTTTGTCCAAAAAAAAAAAATGGCTTTTAACTGGGTGTGGTGGTACACACCTTTAGTCTATCACCTAGGAAGCAGAGACAGGGGAAATCTTTGTCAACCAGAGGCCAGTCTCATCTACATAACAAGTTCTAGACCACCCAAAGCTACACAGTGAGACCTTGTCTCAAAAATATAGAACTTTTCTTTTCATTTCTTTAGACAAATACTTGGTTACCCTTGCCCCACCAAGTTTTATTTTATAAATATCTTGTTACTGGATTTTTTATAGGTTATGTTGTTTCATTGGATGAACAAACCTTGCATCCTTAAGATAATCCTTTTTCGCCGGGCGTTGGTGGCGCACGCCTTTAATCCCAGCACTTGGGAGGCAGAGGCAGGCGGATCTCTGTGAGTTCGAGGCCAGCCTGGGCTACCAAGTGAGCTCCAGGAAAGGCGCAAAGCTACACAGAGAAACCCTGTCTCGAAAAACCAAAAAAAAAAATAACCAACAAAAAATCCTTTTCATACGCTGCTGGACTTGGTTTACTAATATTTCGTTGAGATTTTAACTCTATTCATAAGTAATATTAATCTTAAATTTTCCTTTCTTGTTATCTTTGTCTAGCAGTGATAGCAGAATGATGCTGGGGTCAAGTGACACAATAAGAAGTCTTCTCTACTTCTCAGCCTAAAAGAATGATTTAAATGTTGGATAGAGTTCCATGACTGAAAACTAGGCTATGCATGTCTGCTTAGTTCAAAGTGTTAAATCTTCTACATCCTGATGTTCTAGTTCATTTGACCTTTGGGGAGGGGGTGTTCAGGATTTAACCCAGGGTCACAGGCATGCTAAGTAGGCGAGCCAACTACCCCCATTCCTCCTTCAACTGTTTATTCAAAGTATTGTTCTGTTTTCAAATACGAGTTTTCGGTATTCAAATAATTACTGTTGAATTATCTATTTGTCTTCTTAATTCTTTAAGCTTTTGCTCTATGTATTTTATCATTCTTATATTAGTTGCATATATTAGTTATTTTCCTGTTGCTAGGATGAACACCATGACCAAGGGTGACCTAGGGAGGAAGGGATTTTGGTTTACAGTTCCAGAAGAACCATCATGGTGGGGAGGCATGGCAGCAAGCAGCAGGCACGGGAGAGGCATGGTGGCAGCAACAGGGAGCTGAGAACTCACCTCTTCAAATACAAGAAGGAAGCAAAGAGCAAACAGAAAGGATGAAAAGCTTAACCCCTCAAAACGTGCCTCCGTGCAAACTTCCTCCAGCTAGGCTGCAGCTCCTAAACCTCCCCAAACAGGAGCATCAGCTGGGAAACTGTTCAAATGCAGGAGCCTGTGGGAGACACTTCTCATTCAAAGCTCCACAGCTATGTATGTACATAACTTGTATCTTCTGACCCTACGTCATCATAAACTGCACTTTCCACACTAGTAATAACTCATCTCAATTTTCTTTGCTCTTAGTTTAGCTGTCATGACCCCTTTCAATTACTGTTTGCAAGTCTTCCTCCAGCCTTTTACTTTCGACATATTTTAGTCTTTAAATATGAGTCTCTTGTAGGTGGTATATAATTAGTTTACTTGTTTCCTTCAATTTTGGCCTTCCTAGCCTTTTAATTGGAAAACAAGCCATTTTCACTTAGTATAATTATGATATGATTTACATGACGTTTTGTCATTTCCCACGTGTGGTGGTTTGAGAGAGAAACGTCCCTCATAATCTCTCATATTTGAACACTTGGTCCCCAGCTGGCGGCACTGTTTGAAGAGGTTGTGGAACCTTTAGAAGGTGGAGCCTTGCTGGAGGAAGTACATCACTGTGGGTGGGAGGGGGGTGGACTTTGGGAGTTTATAGCCTCACCCCACTTCCAGTTCATCGCTTTGTTTCTGTGTGTAGTTACACGTGCACTCGGCCAGCTTGCAACCACGCCTCCCTCGCTATTATGGACTCTCCTTCTGGAACCACAAGCCAAGGTAAACTCTTTCACTCATAAGCTGTTTTTGGTCATGGTGTTCATCGTAGCAACAGAAAGGAACTAATGCACTATGTCAAATGTCCCTTTTGTCCTTTAGTTTTTCCAAAACTAATGTTTGTGTTAAGAAGAGTTATTTAAAGTTTCTCTGTCTTTCTCCCTCCCTTCCTCAAATTTCTGCACTCTAAAATAGCAAGGAAAACTGAGAATGAAACTCAGGTTTTTGCATGCCAGGAAAATATGAAAGAAATGTCACCCCTCCCCTCCCCTGCTGTTTCTTGTACCGTGTATTTTGGGAGTGGTTTTGTTATCTTTTGGTGACTATCCTGAGGACTGCCCCTAATGTCTGACTTTATACCCTTCTATTCAGATAACTACAGAAATTCAGTAAACATCAACTTAATCTCCACAGAAAGCCCTCTCTGCTATAGAAGACCATCTCCACCCTCCAAATAATGCTAGGACCGCCGCCGCCGCCGCCGACTGTACCTTCTAGACACGCGGTTGTTTATAGACATTGCTGCTCTATACAGCTGTCTCCTAAACCAGAAAAGTAAATAGACAAAAACTATGTCTATTGTCTATTCACTTAACCAATAGCCTTCACTGCTGATTTAGTTCTTCATATTGACCAAACTGTTCCAGTGTCAAGTGTAAGCTAGTAGTTGTTCACTTGAGGATCTTTTATTTTGCCTGTTATCCCTGGATATAGAAGTCTTGATTGACAGTTTTCCTTCAGTATTTTGAATATGTCCTCCTCCAGTGCTTTTGACTTCTATGTTTTCTAAATAGAAACAAGCAGTTAATTTTAGCGAAGATCCCTGATTGTGATGACTTGTTTCTTTCTTGCTACTTTCCAAACTGTCCTTAATTAAGACAATTTGATCATGATGTTCTACAGGTCTCAGGATCTAGATGCGTTTCCTCGTTGGTTTTTCCTAGACTCAGGACATGTCTACTGAACTACCTTCCACCCTGTTGGCTCTCCTAGACTCAGGACATGTCTACTGAACTACCTTCCATCCTGTTGGTTCTTTCTTCAGCCGGCTCCAACCTCTGCTTAACCACTCTGACTTCACTTCCGTTGTTGCGGTTTTAAACTCCAAATTCCTACTTGGCTCTTCTGGCCTGATTTCTATTTCTCCATTAACATTATCTACTCTGTGAACTATCCTTAGGCCTGCCTTTATTTTTTTTGGACATGCCTCCTTTGGTGATCTTTTTTTTTTTTTAAACAGTTCACTAAAACTTTTGTCTAATAAGCCCAACAGCGCTTCTTCAGAACAGTGTCTACTGAGCACTTTAGTTGTGGCTTGTAGGGTACATTTTCTTGTTTCTTTGCATGTCTTATAATTTTTTAATACAAAACTGCACATTTAAAATATAACGTGGCAGCCAGGCAGTGGTGGCACACGCCTTTAATTCCAGAATTCGGGAGGTAGAGGCAAGGGAATCTCTGAGTTCGAGGTCAGACTGATCTACAGAGCGAGTTCCAGGACAGCCAGGGCTACACAGAGAAACCCTGCTTCAACCCCCCACCCACAACAAAAGACAAAAAACAAAAAACAAAAACAGGGTTTAAGTTGCCCAGGCTGGTCTTGAACTTTCAATCTTTATGCCTCTGCCTCCTAAATAACTGGGATTATAGGCATGTGCCACCAAGCCTGACTTACTTTCAAGTATTTTTGTGAGAATTCAGTTTCTACCACTAGTTTTATTTAGTCTTGTTCAAATAATGGTTAAAGTGGCTAAAAATAGTATTATATAAAACTATTGCTTTGACCTCTCACTTCCCTTGTTATTTACAATTAAACTTGTTAATAAATCAATCATCACATTGAAATGATGAACTACAAATATTTCCTGCAGGCACTATTTTAAGAAAGAGAAAATATATAAGCATGTCTATGTGAACTATTATCAGGAAAGTGTGTTCCACACGGATCATGGACAGCCAGGATAAGCCTGAGTGTTGTAATGTGGCTATGAGAGCTTGCTATTAAGAGCTAAATCCTATTAAAATCAATTTATAAAACACATAATCCTTTAATCCAATTCTTCCTACCCTAACTTGATAGCTGAAATCCTTTGAAAATCTTCATTATAAAAAAGCACATTAGTATTTGGGGTTAGAGGTTAGAACCTAGTAAAGTTATTTAAATTTAATGATAAGGAGATTTCTGACATCAGCTACTAACAATGTTAAGTTCTTAGATCTGTGGAATTTGTAGTTTTCACTGAAATTTTCAGGACTAATTTACTGCACCTGCTGCATGGGAGGAGGAGGGGCTGGGCAGTAGTCAGAGTTCAATCTGCCCATAAAAATTCAAAAACAATTGTTTTTACAGATATTTTCCTGGTTCAGCAAGCACTCCACTCCTTTTCTGCGTCCAATTACACACATGTTAGGCTAGGGTGTCCTCAGATCATGGATGCCAGTTTAATATCTGACTTTTTCTCTTTGCTATGTCTTCAAATACACTAATTTGTTCTTTGGCAAAAAGTAGTCTGCTATTAACCAGTGTAATTCTCATGTCAAATACGGTTTTCCTGTCAAAAAGAACTGATGTAGGTCTCTTTGGTATCTTTCATACTGCCTCTTCAGTTTCCAACTTATGGACAACTCTAAGCATTTTAATGCTCTGCCCTGCTGGTTCTGCTCTGGTCCAGCACTGACTGACAGATTACTCTGTGTCCTGTGTGTGACATTTTCCTAGTCTCTGCACAACTGGCATATCAGCCTACACTCCAAACATACACACACACACACACACACACACACACACACACACACACTCTCTCTCTCTCTCTCTCTCTCTCTCTCTCTCTCATTTATATTTAGGGTTCACAGACTTTATTATTTCAAGAATAAACAGGGAAGGAAACATGCTAACTATCACTCCTGGGGCATCATTCACAGACACGAAAATCACCCTTCAAAAGCAAAACATATATTTTTTTGCTAGGTGATTTTGGATTTTTATGAGTATTCCTAAACTTGATCCAGGACATGCTAAGTTACCTGGCAATAGTTCGAAGTTTTCAATCGTGAGTTTCCTGGTGTGTAAGTGATAGCTAGAAGTAATGTCAGCAAAGGTCACTTGCCCAAGGAAACACCTGGGGCAGTACCAGGAGAATTACAAAGTAGAAAATCTTAACTCCTCACTGAGGAGGCCTAACACTTACAGCTCCTGAACAGAGAAAAGAATGGAAGAGAAGGAAACGTGGAGCCACAGAGGCTTCCTAGTGAGACCTTACTCAGGAACAGAGAACCTGAGCTTGCTGTACCCAGCAGGGCTGCACAAGGAGATGATTTGGCCACAGGTGGGTTTACCAGGTGTTTGGAAGGGTCTATACTTTGCTGTATGGTGTGCTTTGATCTTGCAAGGGGGAGGTCTTTTGCCTCTCCCCGGGCATATTATAAAAAGTCCTTTTGAGTAAAGGACGAGGCTGGTGGGTACTGACCCAGGCCCTCCCGAGACTATCCTGTGTTTCTGTCTTTCTTTTCATCGTCTAGGTCTATCTTTCTATCATTTCTTATCCCTCTCTCCTCCACCTAAGAACCCTTCAAGAGGTGGGTGCTGGACTCCTACAAGCAAAGCAGTGCTGCTCCAAGGAAAAGTGGTAGAATTACTGCACACCAGCTTGCTGGTGCCGCTCTCTAGAATCTAAAAATTTTAGAGTCATAGGTTTTCATGAAGAGATGGAAGTAGAACTCTCTGAGACAGTCATTCTCTGCAAATCCAGTGTTTGGGAGACATGTTTGGCCACAGATTTTTTTTATCGCCATCCTGTGGAACAAAGTGCTTAGCTAAATCTGGCACTACAATAGCTACTTCACCATCAGAGAACAGGAGGAAACAGGAGGCAGTATCTACCAGCAAGCGAGGCCTGCTTATCATCCGGTCTCAAAAGTGAAAGGCTGCTTGTTCAAGATGTCAGCTGTGTGGTGAGCCCAAAGGTCCTCAAGAGCTTCACAGACATGCTTCTTCCCCAGGCTCAACACTCTCAGGTGACTTGCTTTCAGGACCATCATGCATGTACCTTCCTGAAAAGCTTTTGTTTTCCCAGAAAGAAAATCTGACCCTCACGTTCTCTGACCAGGTCTGCTCCTTTCTGACTGCAGTTTTCTGATCTAACAACTTTTTCCCTATGACAGCACTTTTTGCTTAACTGACTTATTTCCTTTTGTATTTACAATCTATACCTCTTAGTCATAGTCAATAAAGATCTTCTGCGTTGTGGTCACCACTGTATGTTCACAGGTGTTTCCTTAGGCAGGTGAACCAGACTGTGCTGAAATCCCAGCATTCTGGAGGCAGAGGCAAGGGGATTTCTAGCTTAAAGCCAGCCTGGGCTACATAGATCTTTTTCTCAAAAGACAACACACATGCACATGTGCGTGCTAGGCCACCTTAACTGTAATCCAACTAGGCTCAGGCTACTTCTAAAGTACCAAGTAGTCCCAGGTTTGTCAAAGTCTCAGTCATGTGCTATGCCACATCTTTAAAAAGATACACTTGGTAAAGTTTGCCCTAAACAAAAGTAAGCTAAACTAGAAAAAAAATATGAAAAAAGTTATACATATTTTCCTAAACAGTTAAATGCTGTATCTTTATAATATGCTTTTTAAAATTCTGTAAGTGTTCTAATTTTAGGTTTCTATAAATACATAAATAATACCAAGTTTTGAAGATTCTGTTTTAAAATTGAAGGAAGGCAGGCAAGATGGCTCAGTGGGTAAAAGGGGCTTGCCGCCAAGCTTGACCGCCTGAGTCAGATCCCTGGAATCCATACGGTGAAAGGAAAGAACCAACTGCTGTAAGTTGTCCTCTGACCTCCACACACAGGAAGAAAATCACTGGTAGACTCATAAGGCAAGCGCTTGTATTTACAATATCCTTTTCTTAGAAGGCAATGGTCAATTTCTTCACAGATGGGAGGTGGCTAAGACCAAACTGCTCTTTCTCTGATCTCTCAGTTTCCTGACTATCTTAGGCCTGGACTGTCCCATCCCGTGTACTGGCTTCCTTCTGAAATGCTTTCTGTGCCAAGCTGTGTGCACTCAAGGCTGGACTGTGAGCCTCCTTAGTAGCAACTGTGGGCAGGTATCTTTGTTAGACCACAGACAGAGAGTGAGCAGCAGTACTGAAGCCTTCTTAAAGGAGACTGTACGTACACACACACACACACACACACACACACACACACACACACACACACACACAGAGAGAGAGAGAGAGAGAGAGAGAGAGAGAGAGAGAGAGAATGGTTTCCAGGCAACAAGACATGCCAAGTCTCTTGTTTTCAAAATTAAGATGTTCAAGTTGTGATAAGAACTTACGTATCTCTTCCACAACTTGTGGGTCACATTCTCTGTATTTTTCAACTTCTGCCTTAAGTTGATCCCTTTGGTTCCGAAATGAAGAAAGTTCTTTTACAAGCATGGCTCGTTCTTCCTGGATGTAAAGGATTTTATGTACAATTAGGCCAAATAATGTAGTAGGCTTTTCTGGACCACCAGCCCCCAAATCATGACACAGAAACTTACTATTAATTATAAATGCTCGACCTCAGCTTAGGTTGTCTCTAGCCAGCTTTTTTAACTTAAATTAACTTATTTCTATTCATCTATGTGCTACCCGAGGCTCATTTACCTCATCTATGTACGGACTGTCCATCCTGTTTTCCTGCTTCCCCCGTGTCTGTCTGTCTGTCTGCCAGCTAGCTGGCTCTCCTTTTCTCTCTGCCCACCAGCCATGCCTATTCATCCTCTGCCTAGCTACTGATTGTTCAGCTTTTTATCAGACCAATCAGGTGCCTTAGGCAGGCAAGGTAAAACAGCAACACATCTTTACAAATGCAGTATAAACAAGTGCAACACATCTTTACATAGTTAAACAAATATTCTATTCCACAACAAATCTCATGTGTAATAAAGTAATAAGTTCTGTAAAACACTTATGTATTTGACATGATATATTTATATGGTCAGCTCCCAGTGTCCATGGGTTCTGCATCTGCAGATTCAATCATCTACATATCAAAAAATACTAAAAAAGAAAAACATATACACCTGTACTAAACATGTACAGAAATTTCCCTCAGTGTCAGTCTCTGAAATTTACAACAGAAAAAATGTTTACAGAGCATTTCTGTTGTAGTAGGAATTATATGTAATCTAGAGATTATTTAAAATTATGAGGATTATATAAGCTATATGCAACTATTATGCCATTTTATAGACATATATTACAATTATATGTAAGTATATATTTTACATATATATTATATATAGACATATATAATTTGCAATTTTCATTCATGTACTCTATGTGTGGAGCTTCCATCCTGAGGGTCCTAGGAGGTGAACTCAGGCTGTCAGGTTTGGCAACAAGCACCTTTACCTGGTGAGCCCTCATGGGTCCAACTTAAAAAAGGGACTTGAGCATCCAGATTTTAGTTCCTCACAAGGTCTTGGTGCCAATCCCTCAGTGGACACACCTCAGTATACACACAAATATGCACAGTGTAAGAACAAGCCTAATTCCCATCCTTCTCTGAAATCTCAAATGCCTTTCCTGGATACTGAATCACGAAATAAGAATAAATATGTGGAATGCAACAGTCACACAGGCGAGAACAGGTGGCTACACCTGGGTGAACTCAAGGGTGATGATGTTACCACAGACCAGAGGAAATCTTGAACTGCTTTTGGGGTAACTTCACGGCTTGTGCTTATGCATGGGAGTCACAGTTTCTGGCAACATTAATCATTGAACAATTATGCTTCAAAAGGTGTGTGAAAAAATGTTCTAGATTTTTTTCAACTTTAAATGATTAACCTTTATAAATATTTAAAGGGATCAGAAATGGCCTCCTGCCATTTTTCTTTCAAGGTGAACCAAATAAGGCTTTTAAATAGCATAAGCCAACAGGCACCCTTTGACATTTTAGACAGAGTCCTCATCAACACAGAGATGTCACAGTGCTATGACTGTGACTGACATTTGTGAAACCTAGAAAATAACTCATACAAAATCAAATGTTGGTAAAGACTCACAGACAAATACAAGGCAAAAATCAAAGTTCAAGAGGCCTGAATGGGGCTGGCCTAGGGCTTCCCTGCAACCCTGTACTTTCTGTTTGTACTCTGGTTTTGGTTTTGCTGTTGTTCTTGCTGTCTAGAGAGTGTTATGTTCTAGAGCAGACAAGCCCAACAAAGCACTGCATGATGGGAACAACCTAATTCTGCACATTCCAGTACAGGGTCATTAATCACATGTACATGCAATACGGTAGCTAAGGCTGAAAAACTGAACTATATATGATTTAAATGTAAATGGGTGCATATAATTAGTAAATGCCATATTGACACAGCTCAGAGGAATTTGAGGCTAACTAGAATGTGCCAGAATGGTTACTACTTGTAGTGATCTATTGTTTACCCTAATAAAATTTGCCTGAAGATCAGAGAGACAAAGGAACAAGCCACTGCCATGTCTTACTTTGCCAACTCCACAAATCCTCTGTATGTCTCTGAGTTCTCAGATGAAAGGCTTCAGCCAAAAGAGTTTCTAGCTGAAAGGGATGCTTCTGCTGAAAAGTCTTAGTTCCTGTATCCTCACGCCTTATATACCTTTCTCTGCTTCCTTCTTAGTGCTGGGATTAAAGGCGTGTGACTTCCCAAGCAAAGGCATGAAATCTCAAGTGCTGAGATTAAAGGCATATGATTCCTAAGTACTGGGATTAAAGGTGTGTGCCACCACTGCCTGGCTTCTATGTTTAATCTAGTGGCTTGTTCTGTTCTCTGATCTTCAGACAAATTTTATTAGGGTACACAATATATTACCACAACTACTTGCTGTCTACACCCAGATTAAACATGTTTCGGTGGAAGAAAGAGGAGGAGAAAAAAGCTAGAGAAGATAGGAGAAGCAAAGGGGTGAAGGTCTGTGTGAGCTCAGAGGTAAAATCTCTGCCTTGGTAGTTAACGTCTTCATGCTTCTAGTTCCTCAAGTACAAAACTGCAGTCACTTCTCATACTGCTGGCATGCAAAATGTACTTAAAAAGTTCCTGACAATGTCCTGGTGTTAGGGACTTCTTCAGCAGCTTCTCCATGGCTGATCCCTAACAGACAGGGTACTTCTGAAAACTGTTGCTAAGACTTCCTTAGGAGCCTTTCTGATTACTATACCCTTCTGCTGGCTGAAAGCTCCATCGTGGCTTGACAGTAGGCTCCTCCCCACCCACAGCTACATTGGCTAAGTGGATTGACTCATACTCAGTTTCTAGACAAGCTAATGCCACTATTCATTGATGGTGCTTCTATCCACTACAGAAAAAGTTAGAACAGGTTTGGGTGATAACTGGAGCTTCCCATCCCTTAAATGGTTTACAGAAATTACCATCTAATTCCTATCTGTGACTGTGCTGGAAACTAACAGAAAAGAATAAATTTGAAGTAACGTGGAAGCACAAACTCCCTGTAAACCTGTGACACGGTCCTTTCTGCAATGTAACATTCTCAGATTGCTTCCTTTCACAGTCAAGTGACAGGAATCGAGGCTGAGGTTGAGTGTCTAGGAGTTCGTGCTGATCGATCTTTAAGGTTAAAATAAAGAGATTTTGCTCAGTTGTTTGTCGTCCTTCTCTTCCCAGTGGTCGAGTGCTTGCCCAGCATGCACAAAGCCCTGGCTCCCAAATCTAGTATCACAAGAAGGAAAGAAATAGACCCTGCCTCTCTGCCCCCATCTCCAGCAGATCAAGCAGATCTCCTACAGTCTCCCCAACCATTACCCCCAACCCCATCCCTTTATCACAGAGACCAACTTCTGCAGGCACTTCCTGGGAACCTGCCTGCCACATCAGCTAGGAAAGCAGGTAGACAATCTTCAGACCTTTACTCTCTCTCCTCTCTCCAAATCTAATTCCCCAGTCTCATATCCCCAGCTCTGGAGCAGACCACCTGCTGTAGCCTCCTCTTCCTCTCTGCCCCCATCTCTAGCAGATCACACAAATCTTCTCCTACAGGCTGCCACACTGCCCTCCTCCCCACATCCTTTTGTCTGAGCCCCCAACTCTAGCAGGCAATTTCGGGAAACCCAGCAGACTACCAGCTTTGGCCTCTCCTCCCTCTCTGCACCCATTCCCAGGGGACTAAGCAGATCCTGGAGGTACAGCCTGTATTCCTCCCTCAGTGACCCCATCAGCGACCTCCTAGCCCTCAATCCCACTTCTAGCCCAGCTCCACCCTAAGTGTCAGGTTCCAATATCAAGAAACACATTCTAAAGGGAATCCCCAGTGGCCATACCTGTCAGGATCTCAGAAGCATTCCCTACTAGGCAACACACAGCCACCACACTCTCCTAAGAACCAGAAAGGGTAATAGAAACCAGGGAACAAAATATTCACCCAACAAAGACAAGACCAGATATCAGCACCTAGAATTACAACTTTCCCAATCCCAGATGCCGAAATGCCAGTGTAAAAACACAATCAAAAACAGCCAGGACAACTAGAGCCCAGTAACCCTACCATAACAGGCCATGAGAAATTCAGTGTAGCTGAAGCATAAGACAAGGACTTCAAAATAGCCTTTATGAATATGTTAGAGGTTCTAAAAGAAGAAATTAATAATCCATTAAAGAAATCGATGGAAACACAAATAGTGGAACGAAAGAAGAAAACAGTTCAAGAACTGCAGGTGGAAATAGAATCAATAAAGAAAACCTAAACTGAGGGAAAACTGGAAATGAAAAATTTAGAAATTCAAACAGGATCCTCAGAGGCAAGCATCACCAAAAGAATACAAGAGATGGAAGACAGAATCTCGGGCATTGAAGACAAGATAGAAGAAATGGATAGACCAGTCAAAGAAAATGTTAAATCTAAAAAATCCAGGCACAAAAGATCCAGGACATCTGAGACACTGTGAAAAGACCTAATCTATGAATGACAGGAATACAGGAAGAAGCAGCCCAAAGTAAAGTACAGTAAATATTTTCAACAAAATCATAGAAGAAAACGTCACCAGTCTAAAGAAGGTGGTACCTATCAAGGTGCAAGAAGCATCAAAACTCCAAACAGACTGGACAAGAAAAGAAATTCTTCACATCACATAATGATCAAAACACTAAACATATAGAGCAAAGAAGGAGCATTAAAAGGCCAAATAACATATAAAGGCAGACCTATTAGAATAACACCCCACTTCTCAATGCAGATTCTAAAAGCCAGAAGGGCCTAGAGAGACTCTGAGACTCTCGGATGCCACTCCAAAACTTTCCATCACAATAGGTGGAGAAAGAAAGTGATTCCATGACAAGACCACATTTAAGCAGTTATTTATCTATAAACCTAGCCCTCCAAAAGGCACTAGACAGTGGTTCTCAGCCTTCCTAATACTGCGACCCTTTAAAACAGTTCCTCATGTTGTGGTGACCCCAACCATAATAAGATTATTTTCGTTGCTACTTCATAACTATAATTTTGCTACTGTTATGAATCATAATGTAAATATCTGTGCTTTCTGATGGTCTTAGGTGACCCCTGTGAAAGGGTTGTTCAACTCCCCCAAAGGGGTTGCAGCACACAGGCTAAGAACCACTGTGCTGGAGGGAAAACTTCAACCTGAAGAGGCTAATGACACCCAAGAAAACACAAGGAATAAATAATATCAGACCAGCAAATCAAAAGAGAAAGAAAAAACCCACAATAAAATAACAGGAATCACCAAACACTGCTCATTGATAGGTCTCAACATCAATGGCCTCAATTCCCCAGGAAAAAAGACACATTGACAAAATGGACCTGAAAACAGGATCCATGCTTTGGTTGCATCCAAGAAACACCCATTAACATCAAGGACAGAATTCACCTCTGGGTAAAATGATGGAAAATGATATCCCAAGCAAATGGATCTAAGAAGCAAGCCAGTATAGCCACTACATCTGACAAAACAGACCTCAAACCAAAACTAATCCGAAGAGATAGGGAAGGACACTAGACACTCAAAAGAAAAATCAACAAAGAGGATACTGCAGTTCTTAACATCTATGCACCAAACACATGAGCACCCAAATTCATAAAAGAAACACAACTACAGCTTAAATCACATATTGACCTCACATAGTGACAGTGTACACAGCCCCTTGGATTTTAGTTAATTCCAGATATAGTCAAGTTCACAACCAAGAACAGCTATCACAAGTCTACCCCTTGTCAGCTTGACATACAATCATCTCTCTTTATGTATGCTTAATTTCCAAATGCAAACAATAACCAAGCCGTAATTATGCCTAACATGATATAACTATCCCACATACAATCGCAAATGCATTATATATTTCATCAGATAACATACAACCACAAACACATCATAAATTTAGAATGGGTGGCAATGGACATCATTTCAGTATCTCAGACTTAAATATGATAATCACTGATATTGATGTTATATCATATGATAAAGAAATCGAGGAAAGAAAACACAAATATCTGTACAAACACATTCTTAACAATTACAACAGAAACACTTATGTCAATTATAATCCTCATTTCTGCAACTGGTCACGAGGCCTTAGTTGGTATTTATAACTACCTTCCTCTGCTACCACTGTCCTTCCTCCACCCTCAGCAAGCACCTCAGCAGGTCCTGGCTCTTTTCCTGGAGGACTGACTCATACCCTCATTCCTCAAGAGTCTGTGCCCTTGGTCATCCTGCCTGGATTAAGATGTTGTACTTTAATCACCAGACATAATTAACACCAAGAGATAATCCAAGGATCTCCAGGACTCCAGACATAATCTTTCTCACCTCCATTGTGAAGCAAACCAATTTCCCCTCTTAACACTGTTATTCCTTTCTTAGCCTGTTGACTTAAGGGCAGCAGAAGCCCAAAGTGGCCAGGTGGATGTCTGAACTTCCACTTCAATAGAATGTTTGTTGTGGCTCTCTGCAAGAGCACTCCCCACTCTGGAACCAAAACATCTAGGCCAGCAGAACTGAAGGTCGTGGGAATAGGACACAAAAATTTTCCTGGCCAGGCGGTGGTGTCACACGCCTGTAATCCCAGCACTTGGGAGGCAGAGGCAGGCGGATCTCTGTGAGTTTGAGGCCAGCCTGGTCTCCAAAGCGAGTTCCAGGAAAGGCGCAAAGCTATACAGAGAAACCCTGTCTCAAAAAAACCAAAAAAAAAAACCAAAAAAAAAAAATTTTTTTTTCCAAGTGGGTCACTAGAGGTGATAATGAATGGAACTATTCCCCTTTCCACTCTTTGATTCCTGGACCCATGGATCCTGTACCATATATTGGACAGCAATTCAAAGCATATACTACTGCCTTCTGGAGAACCTGCCCCAGCTCTCCAGGCTGCTGCCACCTAATTGGCACTGTGACTGTGTCTTTAAAAGGCCATTCCATCTTTCTCTAAGGCCAGCTGCATGATGAGAAGATGGTAAAAAGCAGTGGACTCCATGATCATGGGCCCACTGTTATACTTCTCTGACTGTGAAATGAGTTCCCTGGTCAGAAGCAATACTGACTGTGTGAAATACCATGTCGGTGGATCAGGCATTCTGTAAGCCACAGGCGGTTGTTTTAGTAGAAGCATTACACGCAGGAAAGGCAAATCTATAACTAGAGTAAGGACAAACTGTTTTCCTTTTCATAGAGAAAGTGGTCCAATGTAGTCAATCTGCCACCAGGTCACTGGCTGATCACCCCAGGGAATGGTGCCACATCTGGGGCTCAGTGCTGGTCTCTGCTGTTGGCTGATCTGGCACTCAGCAGCAGCTGTAGCCCTGTCAGCCTGAGAGAGTGAAGTTCACATCATGGAGCCCATGCACAACCTCCATCTCTACTTCCATGGCCACGTTGCTCATGGGCCCACTCAGCAGTGACTAGGATGGCTGGGGAAAGATGCAGTCTATAAAATAGGTCATCCAATCTACTTGCTTACTGAACGCCTCCTCCGCTGAAGTCACCTGATAAGCATTTATATGGGACACAAGTATCTTCACATCCTTCACCCATTTGAAGAGATCTATCTATCCATGGACTTCTTTCCCAGATGTCTTTCTTACCAATTTTCTAATCACGCTCTCTCCAAGTCCCTGACCATCCAGCCACTCCATTGAATACAGTCCATGAATCAGTGAGCAGTTGCACATCTGGCCATTTCTATTTCCAAACAAAATGTATGACCATATGCAATGCCTGAAGTTCTGCCCACTGTGACAATTTTCCTTCGCTAATGTCTTTCAGGGTTGTCTCAGAAAGGGGTTGTAATGTTGTAGCTGCCCACTTCTGGGTGATGCCTGTACAACATAAAGAACCAGAACCTAGTCTTCTCTTCCTCGGTTATACGGCACATCCCATGAGGCTGTAGGTGCATTCTTGGCAGTTGATGGCATTGTAATGGGAATAGAAACCACAGGCATTTAGGTAACTTCTTCATGTAACTTGCTTGTGCTTTCAGGACCTGCTTGGGCCTGATCACATACATGTATGCCACTTCCATTTGATAATAGATTGCTACTGTGTACATCCTACTTTATGGATCTCATGGTAACTTGGTAGCCCATTGCCACACATTCAGTTTCCACTAAGGCCCAACAGCAGGCCAAGAGCTGTCTCTCAAAGGGAGAATAGTTGTCTGTAGATGATGGTGGAACTTTGCTCCAAAATCCCAAAAGTATCTTCTGTGATTCCCCTATAGGGGCCTGTCAAAGGCTCCGAACAGCATCCTGATCTGCCACTGACAGTTCAAGTACCATAGGGTCTGCTGGACCATATGGTCCAAGTGGTAGAGCAGCCTGCACAGCAACCTGGACCTGTTGAAGAGCCTCTCCTGTTTCAGGACCCACACAAAGCTAGCAGCTTTCTGAGTCAGTTGGTATATGGGCTGGAGTAACATGCCCAGGTGAGGAATGTGCCATCCCCAGAATCCAAATAGGCCCACTAAACATGGTGCTTCTTTCTTGGTGGTAGGATATCATCATGCTCCACACCACTGGACTCCTAAAAATTTCAAGGTAGAAGGCTCTTGGATTTCGGTTGGATTTATTTCCTATTCTCTGAGGCACATACATGTTACGAATAAGTCCAAATGGTTGCTACCTCCTGCTCATTTGATCCAATCATCATAATGTCGTCAATCTAGTACACCAATGTGATATTTTGTGGAAGAGAAAGATGATCAAGATTCCTTCTAAGTTATGACACAGGGCTGGAGAGTTTACATATCCTTGCGGTAAAAACGTAAAGGTATACTGCTGGCCTTACCAACTGAAAACAAATTTCTTCTGGTGGTCTTTATCAACAGGTACCAAGGAAAAGGCATTTGCTAGATCAATAAATGTATACCATGTATGAAGAGATGTGCTAATCTGCTCAAGAAAGGACACCATTTCTGGTATAGCAGCGGCAATTGGAGTCACTACTTGATTAAGTTTTTGACAGTCAACTGTCATTCTCCATGATCTATCTGTCTTCTGCGCTGCCCAGATAGGATGGCTAAAGGGAGATGGGAACCATGACCCCAACATCTTTCAAGTCCTTGATGGTGGCACTAATTTCTGCAACTCCTCCTGGGATGCCATATTGTCTTTCATTCACTATTTTCCTTGGCACAAGCAACTCTGAAGGCTTCCATTTGGCCTTTCCAACCATAATAGCCCTCACTCCACAGGCCAAGGAATCAATGTGGGAATTTTAAGTATATCTTTCCCCATTACACATTCTGGGACTGGGGAAATAACCACAGGATGATTTCAGGGACCTAACAGACCTGTGAGTTGGACTTCAGCACAAACTCCATTAATCACCTGACCTCCATGAGCCCTTATTTTAACCAGAGGGCCACAATACTTCTTGGGGTCTCTCCGAAGAATCAGTGCAATTCAGATCCATTATCCAATAGACCCCAGGAAGTCTGATTGTTTCCCTTTCCCCAATGTACAGTCACCCTTGTAAAAGGCCACAGGTCCCTCTGGGGAAGGACTGAGGAAAGACTAACAGTAAAACTCAGGTATTTTATCAACGTCTTTCCTCAGGGGAGCCTGGCCACCCCTTCATTCAAGGGATTCTGGGTCTGCAAACTGGCTCACGTCTGGAAACTGATTCACAGGCTGAGATTCCCTTTTGCCATGATCCAATGTAGCCTTGTTTTTTGTTGCTATTTTTTTTTCATTTGTTGGAGAATTTTTCTGCTTATATAGATCAAACAAAAATGCAATATATTTTTTATCTATTTCATACCTGAAAACACCATGACTAATTAGCCAGTACCAAAGGTCCATTTGAGTCATGCAACCATAAAAATCACTTTGCCCATGCTGCCCATTATGGGTCAGGCCATTATGGACATTGCTTTGCCTGGGCTGCCCATTATAATAACTACGATCACCGTGCCTTTGGCAATTCAGTGCTGCTACCTGGCCCCTGCTACTTCGGGGCCCAATTAAACCCACTGCATTTAATTCATCCAACTGAGCCACGGCATTTCCAACCCTAAAGTCTGACACAAGGAAAAGGGTGACAACAAAGCTCGTCAGATGTGCTGGTGCCCCTCACCATTTTGTGTCATACAGGATTCCTGAAGGGCATGTCCTCTCAGTCTTCCCATGGTGGAGGATAGGTTTGACACAGTGCACTCATTCTCGCATTGCAGTTTCCCTGAGTCTTAAAACCCCTTCATCGACCCTAAGCCAAGGGATATCAGGCATCTCCAACTTCCTTTTCAGTAGGCCATCTTTTGACATACGTTTCATCCAACCAATCAAACAGACTTTTGACACATTTTTTTTGATGGAGAATATACCCTAAACCTAGAATTTCCACTCAG
Organism: Peromyscus nudipes; assembly: GCA_902168325.1. Lineage (NCBI taxonomy): Eukaryota > Metazoa > Chordata > Mammalia > Rodentia > Cricetidae > Peromyscus > Peromyscus nudipes. The sequence goes on from CABHPH010102040.1 coordinate 31,583, forward strand.
TGAGCCCATGGCAATAAACTTCTATCCTAAACCTAGACTCTCCACTCAGTGAGCCCATGGCAATGAACTTCTATCCTAAACCTAGACTCTCCACTCAGTGAGCCCATGGCAATACACTCAGCCTGATCCAGTTTTATTCTCCTTCTACCATTATCCCACTCTTAAAATCCATCCCACACATATTCCCAGACTTCTGTGTGAATGAATGAGCAAACTCATTAAGCTTTTTAGTATTGTAGTGCACTTCCTCATGGACTATCCTTTCTACCTCCCCTCTAGGAGCCTGCTTAACCTTTAGTCTGGTTATAGGTCTAGAGGCAACTATTGGTAGGCCCTGGAGAACATCGGTGTTATCTTGCCTAGCATCTCCTTAAGGGAAAAAAATCACTGCTGATTCAGCAGACAATAAACGACTCATTTCCTCAGTCAAGGGCAGAAAAGGCAGTATTTCAGGAAGTGGGGGTGGGAGTACATTTTCTGTTGAGGATGGAGCGACTACCTCCTCAGGTGAGATAAACCCTTGGGAATCTGAAGGTTCAACGTTCTCAGTCTCAATGGGGTCCTCCCACACATCTCCATCCCGAGTTACAGGATCCCATTCTTTACCAATAAAAGCCCTTACTTTAATGCCCTCGGAGGCGGGGACTTGAATTTTCTGTGTAATTCAGCCAGTCTTATAAAGAAGACTTTGGTTTGATTTCCTGCAACTTGAGCTCTTTGTCCTTCACTGTGTTCTGAGATGCTAGAAGCTAGTTAGTTTTATCACAGAGCACATTCTTTTCCTTTGCCAGTTTATCCAGAGATGCTTGGAGCAGCCAACTAGCATCATTTTCCTTGTTTTTCCAGCAGCTGTCCAAATTTTTATATAGAGTTACCGAATCTGTTGCCTCTCACAATTGATGAATCGGAATAATCAGATGCATTTGTTTCCTTAAGTTTGAAAAACATTTCATACCATGGGCTTTCAATACTGTCCAAGTGTCTAGGAGAGGCTTCATAACTGGAGAGGCTTCAGAGTCGGCAAATTGGAAAACCTATTCTAGATGCTAAAAAAAATTATCCTTATACTTCTATTGCTCTGGAATCACTTCTGGGTATATATCACCAGATAGATAGATAGATAGATAGATAGATAGATAGATAGATAGATAGATAGATGGTAGATGACAGATAGATAGATAGATAGATGGTAGATGATAGATAGATAGATAGATAGATAGATAGATGGTAGATGACAGATAGATAGATAGATAGATAGATAGATAGATAGATAGATGGTAGATGATAGATAGATAGATAGATAGATAGATAGATAGACAGACAGCTCTCTAGAGATAGACAGACAGACAGAAGATGATAGATAAGAAGGAAGGGAGGGAGGGAGGGACGGAGGAAGGGAGGGAGGGACGGAGGGACGGAGGGACAGAGGGAGGGAGGGAGAAAGAGAGAGAGAGAGAGAGAAGGGGGGTTGTTAGAGTGGCTTACAAGCTACAGTCTAGCTAGTCCAACAATGGCTGTCTACCAAGGGAAAGTCCAAGAATCCAGTAGTTGTTCAGTCCATGAGGCTGGTTGTCTCAGCTGGTCTTCAGTCTACACTGGAATTCCAAAGTAGGCTCTAATGCCATGAAGGAATGGACTTGCCAATTAGAGTGAGGGCAAGCAGGCAAGGAGAGCAAGCTTCCTTCTTCCCTGTCCTTCAGGTAGGCTGCCAGCAGAAGGTGTGGCCTGGATGAATGTGAATCTTCCCACCTCAAAAGATCGGGATTAAAAGTGTATCTTCCCACTTCAAATGATTGAATTAAAAAAACAATACCTCATGGGTACGTAATCACTTGTGTTTTTGTTAATTTCTGATGTAGCCAAGTTGACAACCAAGAATAACCATCACAAGAATATCATATTGACCTTTTTCTATTATGTGCCAAAAGCTTTTACAATTCTTAAAATATGTACATAAGCATTTAATAGGGCTTTCTATGTACCATTAAACCTTTGCAAATATCGACTAGCTTAATCCACATAATAACCGAATGAACTGTATTTTATTATTCCCCATGTTACAACTGAGAAAATTAAGAACAAAATTTAGGAGATTTTCAGACTCAGGTAGTCTGGCTCCAAGGTTTATGCTGCTACACACTTACATTATTAAAGAATCTACAGACACAAACTTACCGTCTCTTGCCGGCCAATTCTAGCTTTCTCAATGCTCTTCTGTAGGTTTGCATGCTTCTGGCTTCCCTCCGACAGCTAGAGAATCAAGCAGATAAAATGGTTTACTAAGAAGACAAAATGAAATAGACTGTTAGTTCAGCTCTATGTTAGAAAAATCATTAAAGGCCACACTGAAAACCAATTTTTCTAATTTGAAGACAATTATTAATCATCAGAGTAGAAGGAAAGAAAAGTGTCTAAGGTTGCTGTTAATTGCTATGACGAAACAATCACGCCCAAAGGAATTTGGGAGGAAAGGTTTTAGTCAGCTTATGCTTCCACATTTATAATGCATCTCTGAAGGAAGTGAGGACAGGAACTCCAACAGGGCAGGAACCTAGAGGCAGGAGCAGATGCAGAGGCCATGGAGGGGTGCTGTTGAAAGGTTTGCTCCTCATGGCTTGCTTGCTCAGCCTGCTTTCTTATGGAACCCAAGACCACCAGCCCAGAGATGGCACCACCCACAATGGTCTGGGCCCTCCCCTATCAATCACTAAATAAGAAAATGGGCCAGGCATGGTGGTGCATGCCTTTAATCCAAGCACTTGGGAGGCAGAGGCAGGCAGATTTCTTTGGGTTTGAGGCCAGCCTGGTCTACAAAGTGAGTTCCAAAATAGTCAGGACTGTTAGACAGAGAAAGCCTGCCTTGAAAAACAAAAACAAAAAACAAACAAAAATAGCCTGTCAAGTTGACATAAAATTAGCCTGTACAAAAAGTAAATGTTTTCTTCTTATTTCATCCAAAAAAAATAATATCTTTAATTTTTTTTTCAATTTTTGTTGTTCTGACACAAGCTCTTACTACATAGGTCTCACTAGCCTGGACCTCAAAGAGAATAGCCTGCCTCTGCCTCTCCAGGTGCTGGGATTAAAGGCATGTGGCACTACATCCCGCCATGAGTTATATGTCTTCAACATCTTTATGTAATCTTTAGCTGCTTTTCCATCTCTACCTCCAAATAACTTCTACCTCATTACTTAAGTTAGAAATTGAATTTGAAAATTCAAAAATATCTCCTTTAAAAATCTGTATTCAAATTTCATTTCCCTTGTGACTAAGGTCTCTTAAGAACACCTCAGGCCGTTTCGTGTAGACTTACTGCGCCTCTCCAGTCAGTCAGTACTATCCCATTTGTCCCCAGTAAAGCATCTAGAGGAATCGCACACTTCACAATCTGTCACCTGCTGCCAAATCTAGTCAGTTCACTAATGTATTCATCTTATTCAGCTTAGAAAGCAGGTAAGTTCCATGTGGGAGTCATCCAGACAGTAAATATGGAAAGTCCACAAGCATCCCACTAGAAAAGACTGACAAATTTCAGGGCACACCTGACCCTCACAATTAGTACTCTCACCTGAGTCTGTGAGTAAACAAATAACCACGGACAATTCCCAACCCCCAGTTTCTACCACATCTTTTAGTATAAATAAAGACATTTCAGACTCGTTTGATTGGAGATAAGCCTTCTTAAAGTATCTTCCATGCCTCTGTCACTCTGGAGTCATACACATCTAGAAAGTGATTAATTTAATTTGTTAGCTGAGAAGGAACTGACTTTTCACAATATAAATCTAGCTGTAGAGAGGGAGGTTAGTGTGTAAATACCAGTCTTGCTTAAATTCAGAAAGAGTATCTTTAGAAAGTCGGTGGCTTTACTGGAGCAAGCAGAAGCACCGCCCACTTTACTGCTTCTCTCTCCAGCAGCAGCTCTGAAAGAGTACAAGCGAGTCAAGGCCAGCAGACGTCATCACCTGGACAGCGGGGCCTCTTCTAGAGACATTACTTTCCTAAGTTCAAACAGAACACATTCGGCGGGTTTCTGAGCCAAAAACAAGCTTCAAGACTTTACATTTAGCAACAAGATTGAGTTCTTCCTAACAAAGATTGCAATGTATTTTTTTTTTTAAAAAAAAAACCTTCATGTTCAAAAACACCCTTGAAGGACCCACCTGAAATAATCTTTAGATATATATACATCACTTCAATTCAGGAACAGGAAAGTTCTCCAATTAAAATAATATATATACATCTTTAAAAACATGGAAAATGTTTATAAAACAACCACACACATTAGCCTTAACGTTAATAATTACATAAAACACGCTAATAGGTAGGGGATATACACACACACACATATAAAATGAAGCACTCCAGGTACATGTCTACTTCTAATCATTTACAATTTAAAAGCATTTGAAAGATAACTCATTCAATACTTCTCCAATTCTGATAATAATCTTATGTAGACACATATATCTTAGTATTTTAGATGTATTTTATTTTTATTTGTCTCTCATTTGTGTGCAGATACCCACAGAGACCAGAAGAGGGCGTCATATCCCCTGGACTAGAGTCACATCCAATTATGAGCCTCCATATGAATTGTGTGCTAGGAATGGAACACAGTCCTCTGGAAGAGCAGCAAATGCTCTTAACCACTGAGCCAGCAGCTCTCCAGTCCCTGATCTCAGTACTTTAAACATGAATCACTACATCCACAAGTTGCCACATTAAGTATCTTGGTAATACAGGATGTAAACGATAGGATGCAACACTTCTGAAGAGCTGCTTGGTCCCTGTTAGTTTTCAGACACTCACCCCAAATACCATGGGAGCCATAGCTCTTGTTAGGCTGTGTTTGCCATCAGGCTTTGGATTCTGCTTTGTTTTTAGGTTTTGCTTGATTTGATCTATACAGATATTAGAAGTATATGGCTATGGTTCCTAATATGCCCGGTGGAATTACATGAAACCAGGGCTTTGAGGAGAATGAGCTGAGATGTGTGTGGGTCACGTGAGCCAGCAGTTCTTAAGCAGTGGCACACATCAGAATAAGGTATGTATGTTTAGTAGGCTGTTGCTCCCACCTCCTGAGCATAGAACAGTGGTGGGGTTCTGATCCCCAACTCCTTGAGCACTAGGCAAGCATTCTGCCACAGAATCTGCATTAATAAATTTCTCAGGTGATGCTGATCCTACTGGTTATGGGTCAACAATTTTTAGAAATACTGATCTAAATAAAATTTTGTTTTCTCCAAGTAACAAACCCAACTGAAGCAATAAGGTATTAATATATGGGAAAATATAACCTACCTTCTAAGAGAAAGCAAATTACTACTATATAGTTTGAACTAGAAAATATCTCAGTATCTCTGTATTTAAAATCAAAAGTCCACACTTAAAAAAAATTAAAAAGATATTTTATATTTTCAAAAGGTATTCATTCACCACAAGATTCCTTTAAAGACCAAACTATTTTGTATATGTCTATAAAGTGAAACCAGAATCAATTATATACTATACTAAATCCATTTCCATATTTCACTAATGATAATAGTTTTTAAAATCTAGTATGCCAGAACAAATGGCAGCAGCTGGAACAGTAAAAACTACCTATAACTAGACAAAAACAGCTTTCATCTTTAGATTTGAGACTCTCACACAATACCCCTCTCTGAGTACATTGGAAGCCACCTAGTAAAGGCATAGGGTAGAAAAATACAGCGGCCCTACTGCACACACACCTTCTTAGAAGTGCTATCCATTGCTTTACACTCAGACACAGACCAGTATAGGTAACATTCAAAATGTAAACCAGATTACCCTTGTATGATACTTTACAATTCACTATTTTCAGGTAAATTTCGAATGTGTATGTGTATATATATCATAAAGAACACACATACACACACACACACACACACACACACACACACACACACACACACACGTTCTTTATGTTAGACAAGGTTTCACTATGAAGTCCTGGCTGTCCTGGAACTCACTATGTAGATCAGGCTGGTCTCAAACTCAGCGATGCACCTGCCTCTGCCGCCTGGGTGCTGGGTTTAAAGACATGTGCAACCAAGTCCAACAGGTCTACATTATTTTAAAAACAAGTTTGTTTTTCAGAGCAGTTTAGGTCCACAGAGAGTTGAGCAAAAGATACAGATTTTCTCATGTACATCAATCCTACATATACACAGCCTTCTCACTATCAAAATCTCACACCAAATGGTACACTGGTCACAGTTTATGAGCCTACACTGACATCACCATCACTGAAGTCCATGGTACATTAGGCCCACTGGTGCTGTGCACTCTGGGGACTTCAGGGAATGTACCCACCATTAAAGTCTCATACAGAATAGTTTCACTGGTCACAATTCTCTATGCCCCATCTAGTTATCCTTCCTCTCCTAGAATGGCTTTTTACACTTATCAATTTGCACTGAATTTCCACTGAACCCCCAATCATCCTACAGCTTACAATAACCAATTTCTTTTCATCAGTGCATAATATTCTAGTATCTGGGTAACTTTCAGTTTGTTCAGCCATTAAGCTAGTAAACACCCTATTTGCTCCCAAATGTGGGTAATTATGAATAAATCTACTACAAACATCTGTACAGATTTTGTACAAAACTCACTTGGTAAATGCCAAGGAGCACAACTGTTGGGTCGCAGGATAAAAAGTATGTTTACTTTAATAAGAAACTGCCCAATGCCGGGCGTTGGTGGCGCACGCCTTTAATCCCAGCACTCGGGAGACAGAGCCAGGCGGATCTCTGTGAGTTCGAGGCCAGCCTGGGCTACCAAGTGAGCTCCAGGAAAGGCGCAAAGCTACACAGAGAAACCCTGTCTTGAAAAACCAAAAAAAAAAAAAAAAAAGAAATTGCCCAACTGCCTTCGAACAGTGGCTGCACAATTTCCATTCCCAATAGCCACAAATGGACAATTCCTTTCCTCTGCACCGTCCCAGCATCTGGGTCACCATGGCCATGTGTATGTGTAGGTACCTGCATGTATGTACGTGTATCACGTTACGTACCTGGTGCCCACGGAGGCTAGAAGAGGGTTTTGGATCCCTTGGAAATGGAATAAATGGGCAGTTGTGAACCACCAGGTGGGTGCTGGGAAACAAACCTGGATCTTCTGCAAGAGCAGCCAACCTTAACCACTAAGCCATCTCTCCAACTTCTTTTTAAAATTTTTAATTATGGAAAAGATATGCGAAATGCATCATTTAACATATTTTATTCAATGACATTAAATACATTCAGGCTGCTGCACAACCTTTGCCACTATCCACCTGCATAACATCTTCATCATTCCAAACAAAAAAGATTCATTAACAAACACCACCTATCCATTCTCCCTACTCTTCTACCCATGGAACCATTATTTTACTACTTGTCTGCTTTTGCCTAATCTAAATACCTGACATAAATGGAACCACAAATATCTTTTTGTATTTATTTTACTTAGCATGCTTCAAGGATCACCTGTGCTGTAGCACATACCACAATTCCATTCCTTTTAAAGACTGAACAAAATTGTATTCTGTTCATATGTACACCACATATTATATAGTCACTGATAGCCATCTGTATCATCTCCTCCATTGTGAAGAACACTGGCATACAAGTGCCTGTTTGAGTCCCTACTACTTATTCTTTGCTTTTTGGGGGGTAAGGAGTACTGCAAGGATTAAACCCAGGGTCTTCATACCTTACTTACACTTATTTTCTTTTATTGTGATAATGTCTATCCCACTGGTTGTAACATGTTAACTTATATTTTTGGAATTTTGTGATTTACTAGCAGTATAGACTAGGCTAATCCTTGCAAGTTCCCCCAAAGTGGATACTGGCAAACATTTAAAAGTTTGCTAATCTTATGGTTGAAAAGTGACAATCATCATTGTTTTCATTCTATTTAATGTTTCTAATCTTTGTGTATACATGATGTGTGTATTGCACAAGTGTGTGCAGCCATGCCAGGGGCACACTCTTGCCATAGTGCGCCTGTGGAGGTCAGATAGCAACCATGGGTTGGTCCTCACTTTCCACTTTGAAGCAAGGTGTCTTTGTTTACTTTTGCCTCTGCCAGGCTAGATGCCCATGAGCTTCCAGGGATGGCATGTCTCTGCCTATCTCTGTGTAGTAGGTACTTGGGAATCACAGATGTGTGCTCTCTCACCCAGTTTTTCATGGGTTCTGAAGATTTGAACTCAGGTCCTTGTGAAAGTATGGAAATGCTTTACACACTGAGTCACCCACCCCCTTAGATTGATTTCAATTATTGATATTTAGTCAATCTTCACATTTTTATCGATCAAGTTTCTTTTCTTATAGTGCTGAGAATTGAACCTACAGCCTTGAATACGCTAAATATGCACTCCACAGCTAAGTTACACTCTCAGTCCCATACCATTTCTTTTCATTATTAAAGTAACCCATTATATTGCTCATGCTGTGTATGAGTGGTCATGCATGTCACAGCTGTGTATGGAGGTCAGCCGGCAATACTGTGGCATTAGCTCTCACACCCAACCTTCACATGCGTTCATTTAGGCTCCTCCTCACAGCCTTACTATCTTGTCTAGTCCTAGCAACACCAGTGTTCAACGACAGCAACACTGTATTTGTTTAGTTTTCTGCCAGGCACAAATCTCACCTCATGATCCTCGTCTTTTTAAGAAAGAAAGCTTGATGATCGTGCTGCAAGAACAGTGAGCCGGGCAGTACAATGAGCACTGCCTATTGCTGGTTCCTCCTCTCCAGTATGTTCTCGGTCCTTTGTGAGTTGCTTTAGTGCATGGATTAAAAATTATCTATAAAAACCTAGTGGATATTGATCATCATGCATTAGCCAGACAGACAGGCACTGACGTCTTTACAATGGCTTCCCTCACTCAAGTGTATGCCGCCCCATTGAGTTAGGAGTTCTGGGCCCTAGGAAGTGCACGGTACTTCTTTGTTTCTTGTTAAGATTTAAATTTGGTTTTGGTGCTACTAGGAGATAGGCAATGACCCCAACCAAACTAACATTTGTAGTGAATTGAAGTGATAGTGGTTAGTCAAAATGTCAATGTGTAGCCTTGTAAATACGAAAATCAACAAATTTCAAAGTTGAAATTGTTTTGTATCCAATCTAAAGTTAAGTGGGTTTAAAAAAATAATTAGAGCCAGGCGGTGGTGGCGCACACCTTTAATCCTAGCACTTGGGAGGCAGAGCCAGGCTCTCTGTGAGTTCGAGGCCAGCCTGGTCTACAGAGGGAGATCCAGGACAGGCACCAAAACTACACAGAGAAACCTTGTCTCGAAAACCAAAATAAAATAAAATAAAATAAAATAAAATAAAATAAAATAAAATAAAATAAATAAAAAACAGTAATTATAATATAGGACAGTCATGGTTATAAATAAATATAAACACTGGGGAAATGATAAGATCCTATATCTGAATTTGATTTGGTGCAATCATGTAAGTTTGAACCACCCCCTTGGGTCAAAAAGTAGCTCAATTTAAACACAAACGCAACTAACAGGATTAAATTTTTATGAAACGTCTATAAAACACAGAGCAGCTAGACACAGTATTAGGATGGAAATACTAAAATTTATAAAATACTGATAATCTTTTGGGGGCAAAATAGGGTAAACCAATTGAAATGAGGGTTATCTGGGGAAATTAACGGCAGGCATGATTCTGACACTCTGCCACCACCTGGTGGCATGGCATCAACGGTCCAGGTCTTGTGGAGTGGATCTTTCCAGACCGGATGACTTACAGTGGGGAATATAACTCGGGAGAATGACTCTCACAGGCCTGGATCTCCTAGAAAACAGGGCACAGTGTCTGGAGGATGGGCTACGGAATTTCATAGCTAGTCCAGGGTCATTCTTTTCAACCTCATCATGAAGCTTCTACAGCAAAGGAGAGTCATTTTTAGGAAGTCTGGAAGCCTAGCCTGAAGCTACCTACCACAAGAGCAAACAAATAGTAAACATTTTCCTAAATCTCTGATACCTTGAAAGTGGTACCAAATTCAAGCATTCCAACTGCTTTAATCATTGACTATTTTTAAAATATTTCAAATCGTTTACCAATAAAATACTTGCATACTTCTTTCTTCCATCTCCAATATTCGAGTCACCCTATCTCTGCAAACATTATTTAATTCTTAGTTATCTGGGACAGTAAGAGAAATAATAATAATAATATTGAACTTAAAAACCTAGCTTCGTTTGCTGTGTTGTCCAGCTGGCATCTAAGGATCCTCCTACCTCAGCCTCCTGAGCCCCTGGGACACCCAGCCTAAAAGGTTTTACTTTTAAATGCATATGGATGTCATTCGGCAGACCCTCTCAGTTACTCCTCCACAGCCTTTCTTTCTTTTTATTTCGTTTTGTTTTTCGAGACAGTGTTTCTCTGTGTAGCTCTGGCAGCCCTGGAACTCTGTAGACCAGGTTGGCCTTGAACTCACAGAGATTCGCCTGCCTCTGCCTCCTGGTGCTGGGATTAAAGGCTTGTGCCATGACAGCCCAGCAGTCTTTCTTTCTTAACAGAGCTTCAATTTCTGTTCAGACTACAGTGGTAACGTGCTCAAAGAATGGATGCTCCCAGAATATCCCTTTAGTATAAGCCTGTTACCTCAGACTTAGTCAATGAGATATAAACAGAAGCCTGCTTGGGGAAGGGAGCATGCTGACATTTCTTCTTGTATAAAAGGAGGGGGAGGGAGAGAGAGGGAGAAAAGGAAAGGACAGAAGAGGAGGAGAAGGGGAGAGGGGGAGAGGGGGAGGGAGAGAGGGAGAGAGGGAAGGGGACAACCTATTCTCTGGACACCATTGAGAAGCACTTAGGAGTCTCAGTAAGTTATGCTTACAACCAAAACGGGAAAGCCAAATGTCAAAGACAGTCTAGACTGCAGACAATGTGTGGTGCAAGTATCCAACCTTGAGAAGGCTACCTCCAACATCAGATAATGAATTCCCATTATCCTATTATGCAAGCCAATTTGAATCTACTTTTCTCTTATTTGTTCGCACATACAAAAAGGACACATATAAGAATGTCAACTGTAGGGGCAGGAGAGAGAGACAGAGACAGAGGGACAGAGACAGAGAGAGACAGAGACAGAGAGAGACAGAGAGGCTCAGATGTCAGGAGGGTACATTCCTCTTCAGGAAGACTTGAGTTTGGTTCCCAGGATCCACATCAGGCAGTTCACAACCGCCTGTTACTCCAGCTCCAGGAGATCTGACACACCTCCACACACATACAAATAGTTAAAAATTAACTTTTAAAATGCTTTAAGAATGTTAATAGTGTTTAGCTTTAAGTGAGTAATAATACAAATTTATTGTAGAAAAATATCAATATGACTATTTTAAAACATCAGAGCAATATGAACTTTTATAGCTTGGCAAGTTCTTGTTTGCTAATGTCTATCAGAGACACAGGTCTGAAGTAAGCAAGCTGGCAGAACAATAGACGCATAACCTGTAAAGCAGATACTGCAAAGATACTGAGCAGCTGGCTCCTCCTAAGAGCCTGCTAAGCGGGTTGTTAAGGATAGGAATGTGAGCTGGGCTCTTTCGAGACTCAATGCAGGTGTATGTACAACTGACCCCAGCAGAGGTGTGTCAAGTTCAAATGCGATCTGCAAGCTGGAATCAACCTGGAATGCATAACAGCTCTGAGGAGAGGGTAGTCTCTGACAGTAAACACAGTCTTATTTGCTGAAGTGACTCCATAAACTTGGGCAGGGTTTACTAAAGTGTACTTCACAGAACACTAACATCTCAAGGAAATAGACCAAGACAGACTTGCAATGCATACTGTCAGATTAAAGGGTCAGAAAATTCAAAATAGTTACTTCTGTGAACTCATCATTCCCAGATTCCTTTGATTACAGAACCTCGTTTTCAGTAACATATTACATCTGTTACACAGGATCCTGTCAAGTATAATTCAGGCAAAATGGAAGAAAAATGAAATGATGAAGTTAAAAATACACACTTAATTGTTCCCACATAACATTCATTCCCAAAGCTAAGTTTTTTAAAAAGTCAAGATTACACCAGGATTACAATAATCATGTCTACATAACGGAAATCATTTTTTACTGCTGTATGTTATAGAGTGGAAGGAAAGGAAAAAACTAGGGCCAGGGAGAAGGCTCCTAGACCAAGTAAACAATACTTGGGATGAACCCAGGCTGTTGATGCAGGTGAGCTCAGGCAGTGATGTAGTGATTACTGCCTTTGTTCAACACCTAGTGTATCTCTATGTATCTGTTACTGCATTACATGCGAGCAACAAAAGATGAGCGAGCCACAGTCCCTTCCTTGAAAGAATGTCTGGCATGGCTCTAGCTGACACAGAGGTTTCTTCGTGCTACAGAGGAAGTGTGTACACAACAGCTGTGATGGGTGATGCTGTTAGCATTCTAGACCGGACCCCCTGATGCGGGAAGACCCAATGTAAATCCTTTTTCCCTTAAGTCATTTACTTCAGGTATTTTGTGAGATGGGAGTGAGTAACACATCATTCTTCACGAATATGTATGAAGGACAGTGTGTGGAGCTGTCACAATGATGTGTTACCATGTGTCTTATTTTATGTCCTGTCCATCAGTCATTATGCTTGCCATGGCAAACCACAGTCACTAAACAAATTTCAACAGATAGTTTTTATTAAAAATATTTCTAGTTATCTATATAGCCCCAAAGTAGACCTACTCTTTAGAGATTCAATGTTAGCTGTAAACATCTATATTTCTAAACACTAATTAGGGGAAATACAAAACAAACAAACAAAACAAAACAAAAAAACCACCTTCAAACTGAGAACATCTCTCAGTGTCTCCAAAACTACAATAAAATCTAGCTTCATGTTCTTTCCTTTTTCAGAATGAAACGCTTACTATACACCAATTCCTAGAAAGTCTGGCCTGAACTATCCTCTAAACCAAAACCTGAATAAAGAACTACAAAAGTTCTGGAGGAGGGTGATTACTAATTCTTACTTATTAAAAAAAATCCATTAAAATTGCTATATAGCTGCTGCCATGCTAATTAAATTTTTATTTTTAAGAAGTCACATTTTAATTACATATTTAAAATATTGCTTTGACTTTTAAAATGTCAAGAAAGTGCATAAACATTTCCTACCTTAGCCATTTCTAAGTGTACCACTCAGTACTGCTGTAACCAATCTCCAGAAGGGTTCATCTGCAAACCGAAACCTACATCTGTTCAACAAGACCTCCCTCCCCACCTCCAGACCTGAGTAACCTCACTTCCACTTTCTGTTAGAATCTGGCTACTCTTCATGTTCCATACAAGAATTATGTAGTACACCCCCACGGACACATACACACATTGTACTTGTAGAGAACAGGAGCAAAATACTGCCACACTCCTCACCTGGTCATAGAATCTCTTAGAGACCAAGTTGGAGCAATGGAGACATGGGCAAGAACCTGATTGCTGGTTTGTGTTCAAGACTCGAGGTTCCTCCATGTCTTCCTGCCTTCCTCTGTAAGCCTGAAGACAGGGATGGTTATTTTAAGGATTAACTTCAAGGTCATTCTTGATTTTTAACATTTTTTTTTTATTTTATTGGATCACCTGGAGCTGGAGTTACAGGTGGTTGTGAGTCGCAGGTATGGATGCTGGAACATAACTCAGGTCTTTGCTAAGAACAGAATAAATTCTTAACTGCTAAGTCATCTCACTCCAGCCCCCTAACAATTTCTTTCCATCTTCTAGGGTACAGAGAAATGTCACTTCACCTCAGGGTTTCTTCAAGCTACACACAAATTCATCACAACAGTGACTCGTGAGAAGGATCTAGGCACTTCTACTTTCACTGGAGTTGAAAGAGCTAAAAGCTTCTGGTGACCCCCAACCATAAAATCATTTCATTACTACTTCATAACCGTAATTTGCTACTGTTATGAATCGTAATATTTGATATATGACCCCAAAGGGGTCTCGACCCATAGGTTGAGAATAAATCAAATACCAAAACCATGTATTTCAGAAGAAATGAGATGAAATATGCCTTGTTATTTTCAGCATCGTACAGGAAGCTTTTCTTGCCTTTTAAAGACTTTACTATATGAGAATACAATTGGGTCACCGCTCTTAGAGGGGCTAGTTTAAAAACTATTTCTTCAGGCCAGCCCAGATATTTATTATAGCTTTTAGAAAAAAATTACTATACTTCATTATTCTCAGCAAAATTAATAATATCTTAACCACATTAAGCAGAGGAAGGGAAAGTAACAACACTGTCTTCCAAGCTTATAATTGTTTGAACCAACCAAGTTAGCAATAAAAAAAAAAAAAGTAAATTTATTTTGGCAGGAGATTTCCAGTTTCCTCTGCTTGGTGTACATGACAAAACCTAACCAACCACTGAGACATCCCATAATAATCCATAATAATATGACCCCAATATGACTGCCAACTTTATGTGACCACATAACAAAAAAGTCTGCACATATTCTTCCTAAGCTAATCATCAACTATCAACTAAACGTAATTGTTTTGGTCTTCTCTTGATTAACAGCATGGGCCACAGTCAAAATGCACAGATTCAAATCTTCTTTGCCATCTCCTCCTTATCACCTTGGGCAAGTTATTCAACCTGTGGGTCCCTCAGTTTCCTCCTATGTAAAACATAGTTAATAACACTATTGATGCCTCATACAGGTATAAGAATCATAGGAGGCTCTTAACTGAACCTGCCTAAGGATAACAGTCCTCAGTTCCTCTTCACACATCTCCACCTTTCATCCAAACCAGCATTTCTCAACCTGTGGGTCGAGACCCCTTTGCGGTCACATATCAGATACCACGATTCATAACAGTAGCAAAATTACAGTTATGAAGTAGCAATGAAATAATTTTATGGTTGGGGGTTACCACTGTTAGCATTCAGGCATTTCCGCTGGCCTGCCCACAGGGATTGATCAACAGTGGGACACATATCGTAGGCCACCAAGATGCAACACTGCTGCTGCCACCATGAGTCACAAACTCTCCCTATGCACATGCGCCACATCCTCTTACAAAAAGCAAGTGCCTTCTCTCCCCAGGCTTTTCCTTCTGCTCTCACTCAGAGGCTGCCTCTGCACACACCCCCACCCCAATAAACCCCTCACATGGGATCTGCTGCAGTGTGACTCTGTGGTGCCCCTTGGCTCCAACCTGCCAAGGTACCTTCCATCGTTAAATCGTTATAATCACAACATGAGGAGCTGTATTAAAGGACTGCAGCCTGAGGAAGGTTGAGAACCACTGATTCTAAGCCTACCCCACTTTCAGCTCAAAAGGACAGTTTCTAAAAATGCTGTGTTAACTATCCATATTTATAAAAGCCTTCTTTGGCGTGAGATTGCTCAGTGGGTAAAGGCACTTGCCGCCAAGCCTGACCACCTTCCACGTGGTGAAAGGAGAGAACTAACCCCTGCAGTTGTTTTCTGTTCCGTACATGCACTGTGGCATGCGCACACATACATACAACCCCTACATGGACGGATAGATGGACGGACGTACAGGCAGGCAGACAGATGTAATTTAAAGAAAAATTTAAGAGCCTTGTCTTTGTCCTAAACTGCATAACAGAATTTATAGCAAAGCTTAGCATTGCCACTAATATATTAAACATTATACAGGCAACTTTTTATAGTTTCTTGTTAATTATTTCCAAGTAAGTTAGATCACTACACTTTATCAAGGAAACTGAAAATTCTCTAGGCATAGACCACTTATTCTTTAGATTCAGAGAATTTACAACAGTACATGGCTACAGCAGCCATGGAAAATCTCTGTGGAGGTTGACACATGCCACACACATCTTAGAAAATGTTGAAATTAAAACAAATTATAACCATGAGTCCTTCAGACTGTCTTCAATGAATATCAACACATACAACCAAAAAAGGCAAAGAGAAAAAATATATTTCCTGATTGAATTTTCAAATTTCCTCTAAGAATGTCTATCCTCAAGAGACAAGCACATTCCTGCACGTCATTGCAGTCACCGACAGCAGAGGAATGAATGACATTAAAAGAGAGGAAATGAAGAGTCACCCCACCCCCACACCCCCGAGCCAGTCTGGAGATAATTAACAAGAAACTCAAAGGAAGTTAACATTATACTTTGGCAATCTTAGCAGAGCTGGTCCTTCACTGCAGCCGTGAGTGTGGCCGATCAGCAGTCACCGAGTGCCTGTGTCTGTGTAAATCACAGCAGCGCTCACTCACGCTGTTAGTCAGCAGTGCTCTCCACTCAATTCACCTTCCTGGAGAAGTCATACTTCCAGCACAGGTCACAAGCATTTTTCTTATAAAGCATGAACACTGACTTCTACTTTCTGAATCACCCTCAGTAAAAGGCAAACCCTCAATTAATTGCTCTGGTTGAACACAGAAGTTTACAGTGGGTGAGCCATAATTTACCCGAATGTGTGGCTACCACATGCAGAAACCTTAAAGTCCCAGGAACCTTCCACTTCATCTTCACCACAGCCCATACAAGTTGAATAACCTCTCTTACAAATCGGGAAAGCAAGTCTCTCAAAAGCTTGCAGACTCCTCCAGCTGCTCAAGAACAAAAAAAAAAAAAAAAAAAACCTTGTTGTGACCCAGAACAGTGCTTAGAGCAGGAGGCACAGGCCCTACTGCGTCCATGTTAGCATGTCTTAACTTCTGAGTTACAGAGGTGTGCCAGCTTCAGCTTTGACCTCTGACTTCTAAGAGGAACTAAAGAGAGGGTGTACTCAAAACTACACTCGAGGTCAACTCTCAAACCACAGGACAGGGGTACACTGACAGCTGCTAATTTATACAATGATTTGGTAAATTTGGCTTATGCTGTTAACCCCTTACTCACATGGTGTTCCAAGAAAACCGGAGCAGGGGGAATAAGAACACCCTATTCTTCAGTCATTCAGTCTAAATGTCAATCACCCTCGCTTTTGAAATAGTTACATTCATGGTACTAGCAAGACACTGATCGCGTCTACTAAGACTACCCAAGTACCCATACTTAGTTAATATGGACTGTGGTAAGTCATTTGGCCTTGTTCATTTAAAGTAACAAATTTCTGCCTTATACCTTGGCCAAGAAATGTGTAATAAGCACTACTGTATCTAATTTAGACAGGACTGACCTAGGTATGACAAGGTATGTGCTCAAATGCTCAATATGTTGTTTGTTGGATGAAGAAAACACAATCCTTATTCTCAAGCAACAAAAATCAATTATCACAGCAAATTAATAACACTGATTCTAACACTAAATATAAATGGTCTAACACACTAATTTTAAAGGCAGAAATTGTCAGTATACATAAAAATGCAAAACCTAATTATATGTCCTTACCAGAAACACATTGAAACAGAAAACATAACAATAAATATAAAGGAGTGGGATGCATTAAGCAAATCTTAACCAAAGGAAATAATTTCTTTGTACTTGGCCCTTGTACCCAGGGCTTCACATACGCTAATTCAATCAGCCAGGAATTGAAAATATTCAGGGTGAAAATGCACAGAATTGTATGTTTTTGTCATTATTCTATAAACATAATTGTCTACATAGAATTTATATTAATTAGGTAATAGTCTAGACATGACTGTGGTAAGTGCATTCTGTAAAGACCAGTGGGTAAGGAACTGAGGGAAACCGCCAGCCAAAGGTTTGGAGGCTCCACCCGCCTTCAAAGACACATCATATTAAAGGTCAACAGGACACATTTCCACATGTCACCAATATGTGCATACTTCATACCCCACCCCATAAAGCCTGCCATTATGGCCTGCTCTCTCTCTCCCACACATACACACACACACACACACACACACACACACTCCCCACTTACAGGCGGCCTTTCACATGTCACCCCCCCCAAATCTCCTGTGTGAGGTCTGTCACATGTTGTGATCTTTTCAGCATTCCTTGGCCCTCCCATCCCAGCAAAACACTTACAGCCCTGGCAGCATCAATGTTACTACCGCTCAAAGATCTTGAGCCAGAGGTACTCACTCACACCAGGCCTAGTTTGCAGACACACAGAAATGGATAGCATCAGTGTTTGCTCTTGGAACTACATTGTCTGAGGTTACACTGTTGTTTACCTAGTAAAAGATAACAGAAGATCTAACCCACATGTAGCTAGAGTTTTCCTGCCTGGCCCACAGTCAGGACAAATCTCTGTCACCCACCAGTCCCACAGCCGCTCAGACCCAACCAAGTAAACACAGAGACTTATATTGCTTACAAACTGTATGGCCGTAGCAGGCTTCTTGCTAACTGTTCTTATATCTTAAATTAATCCATTTCTATAAATCTATACCTTGCCACGTGGCTCGTGGCTTACCAGCATCTTCACATGCTGCGTGTCATGGCGGCGGCTGGCAGTGTCTCCTTTCTCCGCCTTCCACTTCCCAGAATTCTCCTCTCTCCTGTCCCGCCTATACTTCCTGCCTGGCCACTGGCCAATGAGTGTTTTATTTATACAGAGCGATATCCACAGCATCCACATTTATAAAAAAAAGACTGCAACGCAACCACAAGTAACAGAATAATTAAGAAAAATGGAATTTCATAAAGGTTTAATTTCCTCAAGTAATATGGAGTCCAGAGGTAAAGTGGCCCAAGGCTAGTAGAGTATCTCAAAATGTCTTCAAAGATCTTTCACTTAGGCTCTGCAATTGTTTGGAACAAGTCTTTAACCTCATGCATGCACATATATATATGTGTGTGTGTGTGTATACACACATATGTATTTATGTATGTATATGTATATATATATGAGAGAGAATTTTTTTTTTTGGTGTTTCGAGACAGGGTTTTTCTGTATAGCTTTGACCTTTCCTGGAACTCACTTTGTAGCCCAGGCTGGCCTCAAACTCACAGAGATCCACCTGCCTCTGCCTCCCGCGTGCTGGGATTAAAGGCGTGTGCCACCACCGCCCGGTGAGAAATTTTTAAGTAATAATACTTTTAATAAAATTAACTTCTCAATAGCACATTTAATACATTAACCTGCCACGGACTGGCCCACCGGGGGTACCACGACTGTAGGAGAACCAGGGCTTGGGTAGTCAGGAAGGCAAAGATTTGGCGAATGACAGACAGACAACATACTCAGAAGTGGTTTGAATCTGCTGCAATTTTACTTCTGCAAATCAGTAGTTTATATACAGAAAAGAAAATTATCAAGTCATACAAGGAGCAACAAGAGCTTGGCAATAATTCAGTTACATCATCTTTAAAAAACATCAAGCACACAATTATTAATCGGCGCTAGACATATCCCTTCACCCACAAGAACTTTATGACCCAAAGAGCAGTCTGTGGTTTCTAAAATTAGTACAGTCCCTAGACTTGTGTAGACTTCTTGCGGTTACAGCTGTGTTCTTTATCTTATCTCTACTTTTCTGATTCTCATGGCCCATTTAGCCAATTTGGATGCTGCATACCCTCTCTAAGTCTTTCTTCAGTTCTCCACCACATATCTCCTCTAATATAAAACCTTTTTACCTGCTGGAATATGGACTCTTGTACTTTTACGCCTGTAAGGGGAAGGGGTTCTGCTGTAGTACTTAAATTTCCCATGCCCAACTTCCTCAACAGAGGGGCCCACCATCTGCCTCCTATGAGATAACGTTTTCTACCATAAATCACTTTAGTTGGGATTTCCAAAGGATTCCTAGTGGGTGAGTGTTCATTCCCTAGAAGTGCCTGAACTTTATACTTTCTTTATCTAGCGGCTTGGGGTTTTTAAGAAATAGCTCATTCTGCTCTAATTAAGATCCATGTCCAGCTTCCCCTTTCCTCCATAGTTCACAACCCAAGCATTCATTAATTTTGGCTGTGCTTCATAGGTTAATTAGAACATTATCAGAAAAGCTGTTATACAGAACCCATAGCCCAGGGAGCTCATGATCCATGAAGCACATCTTCTTTGAAAAGGAAGCATAATGCAGGCACTCTGCCGGGGACTTCCAGGGAGCTTAGTTCCGTGGGACATGTATCTCCCGTCCGCTATTATTGAAATAATTGTTCATGTCACACGGACAACACTGGAGTTGTGTGGCATTAACCCTCCCCCTTCTTGGTTTCTCTGCATTGTGTGCAACATCACTTTGACTTGATTATTCATGGGTCTATTTTATTTCCCACCTTTATTTTGCATTTGAAAATCTTCCTTGGTGATTTGTCACTAGATGCCTCAAATTAAGTCTGACCAGATCCTACTCCACTTCCTATAGTGGAGAGGCCATCTTCCCTGCCCCAGGCCTGTCTCCACCCACCCACCTGACCTCTCAAGCACTCACCCTCAGGTAGGCAAGGGGAAGTTCTCCCTTTCCCAGATGCTACCAGAGATAAACTTCTCATCTTTATCTTTAAACTACAGACTACACATGATTTGGAAAGGAGACTGTACCACACAATGACCAAAGGAATCATCCTTCTGTACCTTTTCTTCTGTCTGGTCACTCAGAAACATACTGATCAGCTCTGATTGTCATTGCCTGTCACCTCACACTTTCACCCACGTATTCACCATAGTCCACTTTCCCTTCCACAAACATGCAGAGGGTCCCCTTTTCACATAGTGATATGCGACATCTCTGAGGCCTGGTCAAAAGACTGATGCTCTGTGCTACATTATTGTTTGACTGACATTACTCATTTCATATACTTCACTGTCCCCTGATCACCACATCTCATTTATTGCGAGAGAAAATATCATGACTGGGTTTTTTCCTTCTACCAGTCTCATGACAGAGTCCTGAACTACTCGCCCAAGTAACTGACCACAATTCAGAGATCATTCAAGAACCAAACTGATGAAAACCTGCACCACAGGTCTTTGAAACAGGGCTTCGGGTGTCCTTACTGCTGTGGGATAATCCTCTGTACACTGTGACGATGCATTGCTCTCACTGTTAGTAAAAAGCTGATTGGCTGATGACTAGGCAGGGTTTGGGGGCAGAAAGACCACCGGGAAGAAGAAGGGCAGGAGTCAGGAATTTAAATGAGTCGAGAGCCAGGCACAAAAGAAGTAACATGGGAAGTTCATAGATGAGCTAAATGAGCCTTGGGGCAACACATAGATGAATAGAAATGGGTTAATACGAGCTAGTTAAAAACAAGTCTAAGCTATCAGCCAAGCATTTATAATTAATAATAAGTCTCTGTGTGGTTATTTGGGAACTCGCTGGTGGTACAGGAAAGTCCACCTATACTTACTATTTAATCTTTAGGCTTTTCCTGACAATGCAGCCTAACCTTGTGCTCCTAATTTAGCCTTACTTTATGATCATGCTTAGAGAGAGAGAGAGAGACAGAGACAGAGACAGAGAGACAGAGACAGAGAGACAGAGAGAGATTTCCCTTATAAAGAAAATGAAAACTTTCTCAGGAAATTTTAAGTTAGTCTTCTTCTTACATCACCTAGGAAAATGAGCATGCTTTAGACACACTGTCCCGTCAACAGAGTACATACTACATTAGCAAGGACTAAGCAGATCACGTTTACTGCACAGGGCACCAGCAATGCACACCAAAACCACATGCTGCATTTGTGGTGAGACCTTAACACAAGCTTAAAGAACAAGCACCTGTGAGCTAGGGGTTAAGACAGTTTCTCAGAGGTGTTGAGAATCTGGCTAAAGAACAGATGGAGGAAATTGAATTTGAAAAAGTGATAAAAGCAAGAACAACAAAATCAAGACAGGAAAATGCAGTAAGGTTTGAAAAAGAATTAAGAATGTGCAGTAGTTTAGACCTGGCCACGTGTGAAAGGTGGATTAGAGGCAGGACTAGGGGAGGGGTAGAACCTTTAGTAGGTGGTGCCTGATGGAAGGAACTGAGATGACTGGGGGTGCGCCCTCCAAGGCATTGTGGGCCCAGGCCTTTTCTCCTGTTTGCTCCCTTGCTCATGATGCACTTCTGCCATGATACATATGGGATTATACACTATTTGTTGTTTTATAGCTGGCTTACTTCACTCAGTGTATCTTCAGGGTTCATCCACATTATACTGTGTATCAGAATTTATTCCTTTCTACAATGAATAATACTCCATTTCCACATTCCCTTGGCAGATGTTTGGGTGGCTGCCACCTTTACTAAATATAAATAGGTAATTCTGCTCTGACCACGGGTACAAAAACCTTTCCAATATTATGTTTTCAAATCTTTGGATACAACCAAGAGACGCACTTACTGACTCACATATTTATTTGTTGTAAATGTCTGAGAAACTAGAAAATGGTTTCTATAATGGCTGCACCACTGGATGAGTTGTCTTCCTGTCATTGTGAACAACAAGACCTGACAGAGACAACCTCAGGGAGGAAAGACTCATTTGGGCTCAGTTCTGTGGGTCCAGTCCATCATGGCAGGGAACACTTGCATAGTAGCTCATGCTGTGGTATCAGGAGGCTTGTCACACCATAGCATAACAGAAAACAAAGAGAACAAGGCTAGATCCAAGAACTCTTACAACTTTCAGAGGCTGGCCCCAGCTGGTTTACTTCTGCCAGGTAGGCTCTTCCTCCTAAAGGTTCCAAGGCTTCCTAGGAATCTACCAGCTAAGAACATGTTTCAAACATGAGCCTGCTGGACACATTTCAGGTCCAAAGCATAACAACTGCTGCATTTTCCCACCAAGAGTGCTTACACTCTCTACTTTCTCCATTTCCCTGCCAACGTGTCATTCTCTAGTGGGGGTTGTGTGTGTGTCGGGGCAGGGAGGACCAAAGCCAGAGCCCATTCTTGCCTCACCGCCCCGACTGCTGGGAACACAGGCATGCAGCCTGCCTTCTGTTAGCTATCCTAGGGAGTCTGAGGTAGCTTCTCATTGCAGATCCTATTTCTTAACCATATAACTGCAATAACCTCCTAGTTAGTGTCATCAGAAAAGCACCTTCCTGTCTGTCATCGTGTAACTTCACAGCTAAACTGTTCATTTACTTGCATCTCTTTCCAGTAGGTCTAAACCTACAAACGTATCTCTAAAACACAGCCTCTACCCATTTATTGACCAATCTTTGCCCAGGCAAGCTTCTGGTTCAGTAAGACTCCATCACTGCAAGGGACCAAAGTGCAAAGAGATAGAGGAGGACACCCGACATCCTCCTCTGGTCTCCGCACACAAGCTTGTATATGCACATGTGCACACACACACAAAGAACACATACACACCAGAAATTTTTAAATTTTTCAAGTAAGTTAAAAAATAATGAATGTCTCTAACACAACTGGATATTTATCTTCATACATATTTAAGCTTGGCAGTATAAGGGAGGGGGCAGGCCTGAAGGAGCTGGACGAAGTCAAGAATAAAAGTGTTGTAAAGAGGCCTGTGCTAACACAGGGCTTTCTTTTTATGGTGTGAAGTTAACATTGTAATCCTATGTATGCCTTCTAAATTTTGCCATCTCAATAAATGAAAAACCTTTAAACCTAGTCTACATCCATTAACAGCTAACGTCATTTAAGATGTTTTTATTCATCTTTAAGAACTTCACGTGTTTAGATCACACTCACTCAACAGCTAACATCCTAATCATATGCTTGCAGCATAAGAAATTCAGCTGCGAAGAACTGGTTCCAATAATGCTAAATGGTAATAATTCACAGGCATAGACTGTACCATGGAAACAAAAAACACTATTGTGTCACAGGACTTCCTAATCAAATGATACAGAATAAGAAGATATGCCAAAAAAAATTCCAGATAAAAAGTACAACAACAACAGGAAACCGTAATGCCACCACAGCATTATAAAACACTTCAATCACTGGACTGAAGCAGAGACAGGATTTTAGGAAAAAGAAATAAAAACATAAAAATGCAAGAGTTTTACAAGTCAACACTGAAAAAGAAATGAATGAAAAGTAGGCAAAAGACTAAAATAGATCACAGCTCCTCCTATACACATGGCATGCACACATAAGGAGAACTTCCACCATGGCATCAGGGAACTGCAAACAGAAAACAATGAAAGACCACTACACGTTCATTAAAGTGCTAAGAGACAAACACTCACACCATCTAATGCTCACGCCACTGTACAATGACAGGACACTCGGCCTCGGCAGACGGAAACGCAATATAGTACATCTACACCGGAAGGCACGCTGACTTCTTCTAAACAAAACCCTATTCATGCAATCCAGAAACGATGATCCTCGGTAATGCCCAAATAAGTTGAAAGCACACACTACACAAAAACATGCACACAAAGCTTTAGTAGCAGATAGTAGCAGATTTATTCATAACTGCAAAACCTAGAAGCAGCCAAGATGCCCAACAGCTCAATGGGTATATCGAGATATATTTAACATGGTAAAATGCATTCAGCAGTTAAGAAGAAAAAGAGATTTTTATATTAAGCCCCAAAAGACATAATGGAACCTTAAATACTTCTTGTTAAGCGCAAGAAGCCACTCTGTGAAGGCCGCACTGTGCATGATTTCAGTCACATGAAAGTTTGAAAATGAAAACTGTAAAGACATAAAAAACGGTCAGCTGACTGAGGCAGGGCTGCAAGTGTGTGGGCAGCCTGGGTTACACAAAGATCCTGTCTTAAAAGGAGAAAGATCAGCGGTTTCTGGAAGCCGAAGGCTGGAAATGAGTAAGAGTTAAAGAGGAGTCTGGGGCAGTGAGACTACCCTGGAGGACGCTGTCATTGTGGACGCATGTCATCACGCAGCTGTCAGAGTCTGGAGGGTGGCAGCACACATTTATAGTCCCAACACTTGGGAGGCGAAAGCAGAATAATCATGAGTCAAAAAGCCATCCTCCAGTGCAAAGCAAGTTTATGGCTAGCTCAAGTTTACATGAGACCTTGTCTCAAAACAAACAAAACCAAAAAAGAAAAACCCAAAAGAACAATAAATAAATAAATAAATAAATAAATAAATAAATAAATAAATAAATAAATAAAGCACAGGACCTCACTGAATACCCAGACCCATGTAAAACAATGCCAAGCACAGCGGTGCATGCTTGCAAACCTAGCACTGGGGATCCCTGGGACTGCCTGCCAAGTCTAATTATTGAGTTCTAGTCGATGAAAACCCTGTCTCAATAGGAGGTGACAGCATTCCTGAGGACACTGAAGGTTGTCCTCCAGTCTCTACACACACACACACACACACACACACACACACACACACACACACACAAAAAAAAAAAAAAAAAAAAAAAAAAAACATGCACACACATGCTCATCCATACACATAGGACATGCACACACACTATTCACACATACACAGAGAAAAAAACACCAATAAAACACTGAACAGTGAGCTCTGGACTTAGCAGGCTCTAGCTAACAAGGTATCAAAGCTGGCTTACCAACTGTCATGTACAGGCGTACAGTATATAAAATATGTGACACAAACAACAGGGAATTAGGAGAGTTGAGGAGGGAAGGGACAGACTAGGAGTCCTCTCTACCTTGCCATCAAGTTTTCTGTAAACCTAAATCTAAAACTGCCCTCCCAGAATCTACTGATTTTTTTCAAAAAGAACTAAAATACTAGAAAATAATATAACAATGTAGGAAAATAAAAGGTGAAGTATACTAAGGTCACTTTATGGCTTTGTGTTGTTATGTTTGGGGTGTTCAGGAGTGAAACCCAGGGCCTTGGGCAAGCTAGGGAAGCATCTACCGCTGAGCTATGCCCTAGATATACTCTTTGTGAGGAAGAGATGGTGATTTTCTTTAGACTCTGAGCCTATAACAACGTATTCTTCAAGTTTAAGAGAAAGCACTGAGTGGGAAAAAACACCCGTGTCACCAAGCACACCTCTTCAGAACCGCGCAGTGCCTCACCTGAGAGTTGAGGGCCTCCAGCTTGCGTTTCCGGGCATGGAGAGCTTTGCTTGGAAAAGCCCAATAGTAATTGGAAGTTCCAATCCTCTCGCAGTCAACCATGCCGTCGTCTACCAGGCTCTGCAGGACTTCTTTCACTGACATGGCAGCTGGAGAGGAATGTCCAAGACTCCGTGGTGAGCAGCATCATAGGGAAAAGTCAAAAGCAAGTAACCAGAGAAACACTCGCAGAGCGTATTACAGTTAAGAGCTAAAAAAGGAAGATAGCAGTGCATCAACAGGCATCTATGTGTGCATAAAAAGTGAGGTAACCCAGGCTCTCCAAGGCAAACCTCGCATGCCCTTTCTTACACGTAGATCTTGTGTGCTTATGTGGGAGCAAGGGTGGGCAGAGGTCATGAAGTTAGAAAGGGGCCCATGAGAGGAGAAGAGGAGACCGGAAGAAAGAAGGTATAAACGGTAGGAGGACATGAGTGACATGGAGGTGGAAAGGCAGACAGTGGGGTAAACGGTCCTAGTACTTTGAGGGGACAACGAGATGGGGGAGGGAAAAGGAGACCTAACCAAACTGGAGTACACATCATAGGCCGTAGGGAAACCTGTCGCTTTGCATGCTAATTTAACAATAAATAAAAGTGGTCTATAAATAATCATGCTCAATGTATTTCAACTACAACTACACTTTATTTTACTTCATTTTCAGTACTGGGCTTTGGATATGCCAGCTAAGCTCTCTGTTGCTAAGCTCCACCCCTCCCTTTTCAATCCACTCTAAACCGAAGACAAACTAAGACAGACAGCATGCCCCCTGGACTACCAAATTAAAACATCCAAAGATGGAAGAAAGGACTCCAGGAAACTGTATTTTTCTTTTTTTTGGTTTTTCGAGACAGGGTTTCTCTGTGTAGCTTTGCGCCTTTCCTGGAACTCACTTGGTAGCCCAGGCTGGCCTCGAACTCACAGAGATCCGCCTGCCTCTGCCTCCTGAGTGCTGGGATTAAAGGCATGCGCCACCACCGCCCGACCCAGAAGCAATCTTATTTTATCACTTCTTAAACTGGTATTGAATTTTATGTCTAATCTCAGACAGGCTTGAATTTTTAAAACCACCACCCAGCTGGAAACTGTATTCTTAATATGGGCGTAAACCATGGAAGTATGTCTCTAAAGCTTTAGATGAATGTCTTTCCTTTCTGAAGAAATCTCCCTTTCGTAAACTCAGCCACAGAGCAGAAAGATGGATACACACGTTTGCCAAAGCATTCTCATCAGCAGCAAAAGAAAGTGGAAACTAGCCCAATAACTGGATTTTTAAAAGCACAATGCAATATTATGCAACAATTTTAATGATACGGATAAATACATGCTGCACTGTATAGAATGTATGATGTAGAGGAGTGAGAAGACAGTGTGTGGTGACAGTAGTTCAGATGGCAGATAGCAGGCAATTTTTACTTCATTTTTTCCCAAAAATAAACATGCATTATATTCAGCTAAGAAAACTAAAAGTTGTGAAAGATTAAACAATAAAGAAACAAACTAGTTCCAATAGTTAGAGCTAAGATATAAAATCAGAATCTATTAACAATGCTTACTTTCTATGTACCAAAAACTATGTCCTTATTTTAATATCCATTTAAATTTTCCCTAGAGCAGATCTCTAGCTATAAAACTTATTTAAAATTTAAAGATCTAATAAATAAAATTGACACCAAATGTGCAAAACCTTCCACTCTACTCATAAAGTGCAAACTGACATGAAAGTCAACAGATTCTAAAAATGAAGAGAGTCCGTAGTGAGGCTCAGTGACAGAGTGCTTGCTTGCCTAGCATGCACAGAACCCTGGGTACAACCCCCAAGACTGAAAAGAAATGCAAAGTTAGTGTGAGCACAAACTGGCCAAGCCTTTCCTGAAAGCAATTGAAGAATACATGTTTAAATTCTGAGAACTACGCAAGCCTTTATTTTCTGTTTTACTTCTACAGATACAGTCTAATGAAGTAACATGAGAGGTGAAGAAAAATGGATGAACAGAGCTTTGCTTTGCTTGGGTTCCATAACCACACCCCATAGACCAGGTGCTTAAACAGCAGTTAAGATACAGCCAGAGAGCATTGGCTTAAGAAGAGTGAAGCCCTGTGTTCAGTCCCCTTTCCCACAGTTCCAGCAACAAGGACAAGACAGCGTCCAATTCAGTCACCGGTGAGGATGCTTTGCCTGCTGTGTGGATAGTCTATGTTCTCGTTATGAGTGGCCTTTCCTCAAGAGACATACACAGCTCGCTCTCTCTCTCTCTCTCTCTCTCTCTCTCTCTCCTTCCCTCCCCCAAGCTCCTGTCTTAAAATTAGAGCCCTACTCACATAATCATTTGTTTCTGCATTTAACTGTGACAGTCTCTCACCATGGAGCTCAAGCTAACTCAAACTCATGATTTCCAAGTGTTCAAGCTAACTCAAACTCATGATTTCCAAGTGTTGCGACTACATCCGTGTATCACTACACTCAGCTTTTACCTTCATGCCCTCATGAAAGTCCTATTTCCAGAAGGGTTGGAGAGTCAACATATGAACTGGGGAAGAACACCGTTCAGTCCAGAGCTGAGAACATGTTAATTACACAATGCAGTATTTGTAGAAAATCAAGACGGTCAACAATGGGTGACCAACTAAGCAAGTTTGATGGGCAGTCAGTCACAGGATGGAATTCATCTTCTAAAGCATGTGATATACACATGCAGACGATACGTTTATATAAAAAGACACACAGCTAAGATGAAGCTCTGTGGTGGAGTACCAGCCTAAAAGTGTGAGGCCCTGGGTCAGTCCCCAGCACACCCACAAACAACCACAAACACAAAACGCCATGTGCAGTCCGGTTCCCTCTCAGCATGAGAGATCTTTACATACATAACTGACAAACTTCAAAAGGAACCATATGTTCACACTGGTGCCTTTAGAACAGAAAATTACAACTTTTTCTTCCTTAGCTCAGCGATGGGAGCTGCTCCGCTCTACCTGTCTTCCTGGAAAAAAGACCTCTGAACTGTGAGCAAAACCAAATCCTTCTTTGAAGCTGTCTGTCAGGTATTCGGCCACAGAAATGGGAAGTCGGACTGGCAAACAAATGCCACTGAAAATTACGATCTCAAGGTGAAAAGCACCTGTACGTCAGTCTCCGGGGGAACCAACCCCACCTATGCTCTCATGTTAGCCTTCTGCTCCTAGAGCTGAGAAACAGTAAGTTTGTTTCTTTAAGCTATCAAATTCATAGTCAATTGTTGATGCAGCCTCATGAAACTACTACACTATGTAAAGATACCAAGTCACATTTGACAAATGCTACAGAACATTAAACAATTTTTACTTCTTTTGAAATAAACTATAAAGTAAGTGTGCATATGGGTAAAGGTATTTGTATTCCCTTTTAATTGTTCTGTGGCAGAGGGTCCAAACACAGGAACTGATTGATGGCTAAGAAGTGTCACATGAAGCTTTTACAAATATACTCACTTCTAGATGTTTGCATTGTCCATAAAGGGAAAGACCACTGCAGAAAAGACTGAGTCCCGGGTTCCCCCAGTCCCCACCTTCCATCTCTTTAATACTTACTGATGCCTTTCTCTTTGGGAGCAAGCTTCTCCAGGTCTTTTAGTTGGAATACATCTTTCTAGTTAAAAGGGTTTAAAAAGGTGAAAAACACGTAATTACTTACTATTGTTTATTTATATTTACCATAACCATTTTCATAAAACATAACATCAAAAAGCTATGTCTACAAATGAACAATGTACTAGAATTGAGTATTTTAGAACTAGAAGAAATGCTGTATCTCATTCAATGTCATCCACAGAACTTAAGATGGACATACTTCCACATGAGCACAACTGTCTATTTATGACTGGACAATAACAACAAAAGCCATCTTCTCATCAAAGCAGGAAAACTAACTCTGGAAGGTAATCTGTGACATCAGATAATGAGCTGCTCTGACACTCTGATGTTAAGAAAACCAAAAGAGGGCTGGAAAGATGGCTCTGTGGTTAAAAGCATTAGCTCTCTTGCAGAGGACCCTAATTCAGTTCCCAATACCCCTATGGTGGTTCAGGGGATCTGGTGCCCCCTTCTGGCCTCTGTGGGCACCAGGCACACATACGGTACACATACATACATGCAGGTCAACATTCATGCACATAAAATCTTTTAAATAACAAATCTAAAAGAAAAAAAGGAGGGAGGGAGGGAGAGAGGGAGGAAGGGAAGGAGGGAGGGAGGGAGGGAGAGAGGGAAGGAAGGAAGAAAGGAAAGGAAAAGAAATGAAAGAAGGAAGGAAGGGAGGAAGGGAGGAAGGGAGGAAGGGAGGAAGGGAGGAAGGGAGGAAGGGAGGAAGGAAGGAAGGAAGGAAGGAAGGGAGGAAGGAAGGAAGGAAGGAAGGAAAAAAGATAGACAAAACACAAACCCCAGGTTCAGTGATGGGAGGATTGCTTTGGACCAGAATTTTGAGGCCAGCCTGGACAATATAAAAAGGTCATACCTTAAAAAGAAAGGAAGGGCCGGGCGGTGGTGGCGCACGCCTTCAATCCCAGCACTTGAGAGGCAGAGGCAGGCGGAGATCTCTGAATTCGAGGCCAGCCTGGTCTACAGAGTGAGTTCCAGGAAAGGCACAAAGCTACACAGAGAAACCCTGTCTCGAAAAACAAAACAAAACAAAACAAAACAAAACAAAAAAGAAAGGAAGGAAGGGATGGAGGGAAGTGAGGAGGAGGGAGGGAGAGAGACCAAAAAAGAAAGAGGGAAGTGCTCTACTCAGTCTGTCTCCTGCTCCACAGGTTTACCGGCTGGAACTAAAGTCACATACACTTGTCAACGTTGGTTCTCATTTAGGGTTTTATGAAGCAGTTAACTCCATGTGACGGAAGACTGTACAGCCCATGCTGTGTCTCAATCACTCATCCACACGTCCCTACACTAACACACACAGAAACAAACATTTCTGGAAAATACAGAGTATTTAACAGCGGTCGGGGACATTCTTTGCTGACTGTCCCTTTCTTCTGAAGCAGTGAGAAGCCCTAGGACGGTAAAAGTGAAACTGGTCAGTAACTAAAAGAAGCACTGTGACTGTTCAACTGGGTGGAAACTAAGCCCCAAACCTCTGCTTATCCAAATGGACATTTTACAAAACCAAGAAGACAGATATTGCCTAGAAGAAAATATTTGCAAAAAATATCTACCTGACAAAGAGCCCTGGAACCTAGAATATACATTGTGTCCAAAACACAAAGAACTGATGAATGGATAAAGGAGCAAGATGACGAATGCATTTGTGGGCAGCATGGCACACGGTGCTTAGCCCGCAGTCATGACTAGGGGCGGCATGGCACACAGTGCTTAGCCAGCAGTCATAATCAGCAGGTACACAGTTCTTAGCTAGGAAGTTTTCTAATTCAGAAGGTGAGACACATTCACCAAAGGTAACTGAGAAAACAGACTATAAAACACAACCTTACCGTTAACATATATAATCATACAGCAATATTCTTTCAGATTTTGCATTTTCTACTTAACACCTCATAGTGAACATTTAGCTATGATACTGTCTTTGAGAAAGGCCACTATCCATATCTAATGCCAAATTCTTTTTTTTTAAAGATTTATTTATTTATTATGTATACAATGTTCTGCCTGTATGCATGCCTGCAGGCCAGATCTCATTATGGATGGTTGTGAGCCACCATGTGGTTGTTGGGAATTGAACTCAGGACCAGCTGGAAGAGCAGCCAATGCCCTTAACCACTGAGCCATCTCTCTAGCCCCTAATGCCAAATTCTATAACTGATGGTGTAGAATGTTTGTGTTAGAGGTGTTTGAGTTTGTTGGAATTTTACTTATCAACAATAGAATTAGAATCCAAATTCCAGAAACTAAATTCCAGAATCATGCTTTTCAACCTTGGGCCATAATATTGATTTGTTCTGAATTGCTGAAGGGCTAATGTCTAATATTTACCAACATTTGACATCAGTCTGGATCCCAGATATATGGTGTCTCATTCAGGAGAAAACAGATGAAATGCTTTCCATTACGTTTCAAAGTTCACTGTTACACTTTTAATTCCATCCCAAAAGCTGACAGATGAAGTAAGTGTGCAGCAACATACGGTATCATAATGTGAAGAACAGGAACACAAGAACTGAACAAAGCCAACTAACAGAGTTAATTATTATCTCCGCAGAAAAAATTCATTACGGAACATCTTTGAGCAGCTAGTCATTAGTGTTAGTCTTTAGTGTCAAAATGCCATTGAAGGGTGAAGTTGAACATTTTGAAATGAGAAATGGCCAACTTTGGTATTTGAGAAGATCAATACTAAACAGATAAAATCACTCACTGACTACTTTCTTGAGTTTCCACTGCCTGGAAGAAATTAAGTCTGTTCTTGCTCTAAGGTCACGGGAAAAAAATTTCAACACCGCCAAAGAAAAAAACTGAACCAGACTTCATCTTCTCAATGAGTGTCTTACTGGTTTTAAAAACATAAAGGATAGATTACTTTTTTAAGTCCTCAATATTTTAAGAGTACTGAGAATCTGCATTATCAAAACGCAAAGGACTTTTACCAACATAATATCTGATTGTACCATCTTCCCCTGTCTGCATAGGATGAAAACAGCCCCTGGAATAAAGGCCATGAAGGTATCGGGGTAAAAAGCCTGTTTGGACTTGTTTCTTTTTGTTTGGTTTTTTTCCAAGACAGGTTTCTCTGTAGCTTTGGAGCCTATCCTGGAACTCGCTCTGAAGACTAGGCTGGCATCGAACTCACAGAGATTTGCCTGCCTCTACCTCCTGAGTGCTGAGTTTAAAGGTGTGCGCCACCACTGCCAGCTGGACTTCTTTACGAAAGAAAGGTCCATGTACAGGAACATGGAAAAGAAAGTAGGGCCTACAGCCTGGTTTTGAACTCTGCCTGCCACTTAGTGAAGCTGAAACTTTATTTTCACTTAGTGACTGGCAAAGGCCTCTGGAATGAGTTAGGGAGTCCTGGGTATCATCATAATGCATAGACAGACTGTAAACACAAAGCAGAAGGATTTCTGGGTGCTCCCTGTGAAAGTAGGTGGTCCTCCTTGGCTTAACCCCTTGTAATATCCACTCTTGTTTTCTGAGACCCTGGAGGCTTCAAACCCTCTGCCTCAGGAGTCCTCAGCTGGAAAGCAAAGCTGAGGATCACAGGCCTTACCCCCAGGACTGTCCACTGGTGAAATCAGAAAACCTATACTAAATGCCTGGGGATGGGCAGCACCCGGGCAGCACTCAGTAAACAAAGTTATTTCAGAAAAAGAAGTCATAATCAAATATATGACTCAGTATCAGTATCAGTCCATAGGACAGTCTGGATAAAAGACCATGAATAAGGGGATATGGCTCTTCCCTATTCCACAGCTCAGAAGAGCCAAAAACATTGGAGAATTTTATTTGCCCCTCAAGACCATGGCAGTATGGGTCCCTAACAAAGAGACCATTAACACTGAATTACGTCACAGAAAAATACACAACATAGTGTGAAAATACACTTAACGTAAAAATTATACAAAGTACTAACAACATTAGGGGAGTAACTTACTGTCTCAAAAAACAGTTCCATCATACGGGTTCTCTTCTCTTCAGCACTCAGTCCTTTTTTCTTTGACTAAAGCATAAAACAAAAAACATCAAAAGCTGCAGTTTTAAAACCAGCATTTTACAACAATTGGGAATTAAACATTATCTTAACAGTTCTGTGATTTTGTCTAATATCAACAGGTTTGTCCCTCAAGGCTGGCCCAACGACTCACTTCAACAGCTATATACCAACCCTCTAAGTAGGGTTGGTCAATTTCCCTACACAAACAGTGACAGCAATAACCTTTTATGGGAATTTTACTTTGTTTTTGTTTTTGTTTTGTTTTGTTTTATTTGAGACAGGGTTTCTCTGTGTATCCCTGGCTGTCCTGGAGTAGACCAGGCTGGCCTTGAACTCAGCAAGCCACCTGCTCTGTCTCCCAGTGCTGGGAGTAAAGGTGTATGTCGGCTGGGCGGTGGTGGCACATACCTTTAATCACAGCACTCCGGGAGGCAGAGGCAGGTGGATCTCTATGAGTTCGAGGCCAGCCTGGTCTACAGAGAGAGCTCTAGGATAGGCACCAAAACTACATAGAGAAACCCTGTTTCAAAAAACAATAAATAAACAAACAAATAAATAAATAATAAAGGTGTATGTCACTACACCCTTTGCAGAAATTTAGTATTTATAAAATGAACCAATGAGAAGCCACTGTATTAACTTTCAAAAGGCTTACCCTTTGAAAGAAAACAGACAGCCACTTATAACCAATGAACAGCTACATGCACAAATTGTAGTGTAAATACCCAGGACGGAACTGATCAGTCCCACCCGGGAAGCTCCTCTTCCTTCCTCTGCTTCCCCATGTACTGGGGTTATGAGCAAGTGTCTGGCTTTGGATGTTTGCCTAACATTTTCTATTTGGTTTGGGTTTTTCCGGACAGGGTTTCTCTGTGTAGCTTTGCGCCTTTCCTGGAACTCACTCTGTAGCCCAGGCTGGCCTGGAACTCAGAGATCTGTCTGGCTCTGCCTCCCGAGTGCTGGGACTTAAGGCGTGTGCCACCACCGCCCAGAATTTTTTTTAACATTTTAATTGAAAGAAAATGAATGGTGGTAGCAGCGTGTAGGCTCAAGTAAGAAAAAACCCCATCCAAATAGAAAATGTTAGCCCATAATACCTGTAAATCTTCATCTAATTTGAAAATAAGGTAAGCAGTATGTAACTGAGATATAACTCTTATTACACATTATATATAGTACATATCAATTTCCATTCAAACTAAACAAAGAGAGGAGCCAAACTTCTTTAACACAAAAATTGCAAGAAAAATAAAAACAGTGTGAGAAACATCATTTGTCTGGGATTTGGGATGTATTTATTATTTATTTTGGGGGGAGGGGATGCTATGGACCACGTGTAGAGGTCAGAGGAAAGCCTTCCAAAGTTGGCTTTCTCCTTCCTCTGTGTGGTTCCAGGGATGGAACTCGGTAGGTAGTCAGGCTTAGCAACAAGCACGGTATCCACTGAGCATCTCACCGGCCCTAAAATGGAAGTGTTCTGCATCCTTCTCAAAAGCTACACAGGATCATGTTGTTTCCTTGGTAAACACGAACAAGTGTCTGTTCACAACAAATACAGAACAGATGACAGATCAAAGTACCGACACCACCAAAGTCCAACTTGG
This sequence comes from Peromyscus nudipes, assembly GCA_902168325.1. Classification (NCBI taxonomy): domain Eukaryota; kingdom Metazoa; phylum Chordata; class Mammalia; order Rodentia; family Cricetidae; genus Peromyscus; species Peromyscus nudipes. Next base: position 66,752 of record CABHPH010102040.1, read on the forward strand.
TGAACCTATGAGTTTGGTTGGGTGTGGGCGACTGTGGGAGACCAGCTCCGACAGGCTCCCACTTTTCAAAGGGTTCTTGGGTGGAGGAGAGAGGAATGAGGAAATACTAAATAGAAAGACCTAGACGATGAGGAGAAAGACAGAAACACAAGATAGCTTCGGGAGGACCTGGGTCAATATTCAACAGCCTCGTCCTTTATTCAAAAGAGCTTTTTATAATATGCCAAGGGGAGAGGCAAAAGACCTCCCCCTTGCTAGATCAAAGCACAATGTACAGTCAAGTGTAGACCCTTTCAAATACCTAGTAACCACGCCCGTGGTCAAATCATCCCATTATGTAGCCCTGCTGGGTAAAGCAAGCTTAGATTCTCTGACCCTGAGTAAGGTCTCACTAGGAAGCCTCTGTGGGTCCCCACAGTTGGGGTTACTTACTGGAATATATAAGGACTTATGGGAGCAGAAATGACTCAAAGACAGCTGCACCACCAAAGCCCACCCTAACATGTGTGACAGCCCATAAAGCTGGAAACCTGAAGCACAGCAGACAACAGGTTTCAGAGTGTCTTAGTGTGAGCCTCTTCCAGGCAGCTAAGCTGGCCTTCTTTCTTCTAGGTTACTACACCCGTCCCTGCTCTCTTCCGGCTCCTGGGCTTGTCTGAGAGTGACTCTCTGCTGTCTTTAATGCTTATATACTCTATGGGGGTGCCCCGCCTAGGTCAATTTCAGGGACTTCCTCAAGCTATTTTGAGTTGTTTACTTCCTGTCTTAATTTAATGAGTCTTCCTGCATTTCACCTCCCCTTAGATCAGTGGTTCTCAACCTTCCTAATGCTGTGACCCTTTAACACAGTTCCTCATGTTGTGGTGACCCCCCAACCATAAAATTTTTTCATTGTTACTTCATAACTGTAATTTTGCTACTGTTATGAATTGTAATGTAAATATATGAAATTCGACCCCTGTGAAAGGGTCATTTGACCCCCAAAGGGTCGCGACCCACAGGTTGAGAACTGCTGCCTTAGACCATACTGCTGCTTCACCTCCATGTGAATACCCTGTCCTAAAATCTCCTGTTTTACCTCCCTTTCCACATCCGATGTCTTGAAGAGTTTCTCCAAGATGGAAAGTTTTAACTTTGGAGGAAATTACTACACAACAGATCGTAGGAAAATAAACTGCTTGTTAAGAAATTATAAGGACCGATTCTGTCCAACCAAAACCCTGTCAGAAAGCATCACTCTCCAACACTTGAGAAAAGAATCTTGGAATGCCATTCTGTATTTCTTCTGGTAAAATTAGAAACTCACTCATTTCCACAGCAACAAGATTATGTAGTGTTTCTTGATGAGCATGTTTGTGTAAGTAAGCAGCCTCCAAGTTCACATTTTTCCCCTCTGTCCCTCTGGAACACAGCACTCCCCAGGGATCCACTATTGGGCCCTTCCTCTCCTCAAATCTCTTCTTTGATCTTATCTTCTTTAATTTTAATTAATGCTGTGATGAGACCACAGATCTTTATGTCTGGCCCTGAATATGCTCCTAAACTTCCATCTCATGTATCTACCTGCCTGCTGGACAGACTTCAAACTCAAGTGGTCCAAACTGAATCCCTCTTCTCCTACACACTCCAAACCTGCTGTTGTACACTTAAGAGTCTCAGAAATACTTTTGACCTATGCCAAAGGCCTGGCAGGCATCATCCTAAGTGCCTTCATCTCTTTACCAACTACCAAGTTCTGTCAACACTGGTTCTTAAATATTCTCTAATACAGTGGTTCTCAACCTTCCTAACACCGTGACCTTTAATACAGTTCCTCATGTTGTGGTGATCTCCAATCATAAAATTATTTTCCTTGCTACTTCATAACTATAATTCTGCTACTGTTATGAATCATAATGTAAAAATCTGTTTTCCAATGGTCTTAGTCAACCCCTGTGAAAGGTCATTCGACACCCCCCCAAATGGATCATGACCCACAGGTTGAGAACCATTGCTCCATTATGTCCTGCCTGGCCCACCCTATTACCTCTACCTGGATTCAAGCCTTCATTGGCTATCTCCTGCAGCCTGTTTTCAACTGCCTAAACACACTTTTGTCTCATCCTCTAAATTCAGCTTTCACACCATGGAAGAAACAAATCTGACTATGCAGCTCCCTTGTTTAAAACCTTTTCATGGTCCCAACTTTCATAATTATCCATAATTACCCTAATAGGATATAGAAGGCCCCCCATCACCTGACCCCAACCTACTACTTTGAGTAGCTCCCCACCCCACCCCAAATTTACCATAACAAGATGAAACACTGTGCAATTTGGATTGTAATAACAAATTTATTTCCAGAATTCTCTACTGGAAGCATTCTCTCATTTCTGTGCCTTGTAAAAAATGTTCCTCTACCTAAAACATCTCTCCTCTGGCACACTCAACCCTCCAAAAGGTCGCCCAAAGCCTAGTTTGAGCATTCTCTCCAGAAAGATTTCCCTCCGCTGCACTCACAGGCTGAGCCTCTGTTCCCACGGCACGTTTCTATCACATCATCTACTGCACTAAAGAGAGTTGATTTCTCTCAGCAGACTGAGAAAATTCAGAGTATCTACTGCCCTTTGCCCTCTCTGAGTTTGGCAAACTGGGTAAGTTAGACGAGCAGACAAATAGGCCAGCCCTGAACATCAAGACCACAACCAGTGAAGTGCCAACTCTACAACTCCAAGCTGCTCAAGCTCCGAAGCCCACAATACCCCTAACATACAACTCAGGGTGAATTAAGCAGCAGGAAAGCCGGCGGTCAGCACCTTGCTAGCAGAGAGAAAGCAGAGCACTCTGCCATGTAAATAAGCTCTGGAGCTGTAGAACTGCTGTTAAATTTATGGTGCAGAACTAGAATCCAGGGGGGGTTAGAACCCCCTCCACACTGCTCTCTTGCAGTATCTGAGCCAACCATGAAGTTCACACCCAGCTAAGCTTCCCATGCCAGTGGGCATCAAACTACCATACATACACTCACCTTAGGGACTTTAAAAAGGGTAGAGCCCGAGTTCCCCTGTATGAACTGAACTGCAGTGTTAACAATGTGCCTGGGCATGTACACTTAAAACATATTCTCCGTTGCTTGGACTTGCTTTTCTCACTAGACTTCCAAGGATGGCAGGAGCTCTGTGTGAGAGGTGGAAATCTCTTTAGGGTGTTGTACCCTTGCAAGGCTCTAGAGACTTGGACCTAACTAGGACAGCAAGAGAATGAGGAAAAGATAGACAGACAGAAGGACGCTCAAACAGAGAGCTGGGATTGGGTGCTCTGCACTCTCGATGGAGAAACTGTAGCACTCCCAAAGCCCAATGTGTTCACTGTAGAGTTGACCAGAGAGGCAGGTGACTTTATGTAATACAGTGGGTTATTACATACAGATAAACAAGGAGGCAGGGTTATTATACACATCTGAACAAGGAGGCAGGTTTAGCTAATCTTGGTAACAAAGAACAGCCTCGGTAGGCAGGCAGTCTTCAGGCCATAAACACCCAGAAGAGACTAAAGCCACAGCTGTACATTTTCCACACACACTGTCAAAACTCACATTGGGTCTCCCTGGAAAGACTTTGCTATTCGCCATCCGTGCTATTCGCCTGAGGCTATGGTGTCTTTGGTGTGGCCACACATATCCACAACACACATCCACTCAGGATGTCATTTATTCCAGGCTCCTTCAGCTCACTTCATTAGGGCTTTATCATGCGGCTAAATCAGAAGAAAACAGATCCTAAATTTGGGGGCAAACCTCCTAATATTTTGGTTTATAAATAGTACCTGTTAAGTCCTTTGCAATTCCCAGAGGCAAACAACAAGGACACTCTAACGGCATGTCCTGGGGAACCCAGTTCAGGAAAGCTCTTACTACTAAACAACTATAAAAGCCATTCCAGGAAGGCAGATGAATTGTGCCATACGTTTATACTACTTTCAGGCTGATTTATTCCTCTCTCTTTTATAAGTTATTACTGATCACATTTGGAAACCACCAAGGGCAGATTTAAAATACCTAATGTAAAAAGGGCATCCGACTGACACTAGGGACTTCCTCAACAAGAAAAATAAGGACTCATTAGTTAAAACTGGAGGAGGGGATCTCCTCAGTAAAACAGGGATGCCTTCATATCAGTAAGGGGACTCAGAGCCACCTGAGGTCTATGACACTTCCGATTTGAGCGAAGTACTTTAAGGTGCTTTTTTTGAGCCTTGTAGATACAAGATATCTTTAGATAAAGAATCTTCTCCAATAAGTAGTTACAGAATTCCTAATATCAGCCCTGTTGGTCATTTGAAATAACATTCTGCAAAGTTAAAAAGATGTCATGTCGCTCTCAAAGTTGATTTTCCCCACTTTCAAACTGTAGGCCTATGCTTACAATTGTTTACCTAACAAGCCCAGTCAAATCAAAACCGTTCTTAATCCAGGATTAGCCAAGAGGTCAAAAGTTTAACTTTGACCAGAGTAACACTGAACTTTTTTCTTGATCTTTATTACTATAAAAATAGCAAGTACCTATGTGAAGAGTTAACAGCCATTAAATCCCTTGGCGGTAGGCAATGGCCCTATAAAGAGGGTTAGGTAAGAGGGTAGGGCCGGCACATCAATAATGAATAGTTCCTTGTAGTCGGGTACTTTAATTCTACAAAGAGAAACATGATAACACGAAGCACTGGTAACAACACAGTTGTTTTTGAGTCTGGTCCTGGGGCTCTTTGGGCCATTTTATGCCCAGGTGGCCGGGTTGTTAGTTTAACCACAAAGAAGCCGTTATCAGTTATAATTACAGCTGGGCAAGTTTCTTCAAATAAATGCCCTACAACCTGATCCTTGTCCACCCTTTGTAACGGCTCCTTCACTAAATTAAGATATTAAAATCTCGGGTCACTTTAACGACACACTGATACCCTGTCGCCAGAAGCTGAAAAGAACGGCACGGAACTTTGAAGGCGGATGAAAATGACCTAATGGGCAGAAAGTCATTAAGTTCGAAAAGATAAAGGTGACCGGGAGTGAGCCAGGGTTGGCGGGCACACAAGGGTCCCACACTGAAGCAGAGCGGACTGAGTCCTGCCCTAGACTTAAAGCCAGGGGGGCTTTCACTGCCGTGATCCCTGCAGCAGGGCTACACTGGGCCGCGCGGCTGGGGTGACGGGGAGCGCCGTGCCCGGCCTGTACGAGGTCCCGGGTTCTAATCCCAGCAGAACCAA